>APFE030887885.1:0-25577 GCA_000404065.3 Pinus taeda | reverse complement strand
TGGAAATATATGAGGATGATGGATTGACATGGCCGTTTCTTTGTCGGATCATTTGAGCCAAGGAGGAGAAAGTCAAATTTGACTTCTTTTGACTAGGCTTGACCATTTTTTTTTCTTTTGGTAACAACTTGTTTTTGTTGCTTGCACATTTTGGAGAGAACCTACATTCATCATAGAGATACATGGAGAAAACTTTTTTTATTTTTTCCTTTTTTTTTGCTTGTAGGCCTACTAGCCGCCCAATGAAGTTTTCAACTAGTAGGTGTGCCTAAGCACCTCAAAGGATATTTTCACCTAGGATCTTTTCTTTTTATCTTTTTTTTCTCCTTTTTTCCAACTCATTGACCACCTCATGGAGGTTTTCAATCAATGATCCAATCTCAAGCACCTCAAAGGAGGTTGTCACATAAGAATTTTTTTTTTTTTTCATTTTTTTTCTAGCCTACTGTACTTGAAAAACAAAATAACTTTATCCTCATTAGTGTGCACTCCTCTTGTTATCCCTTAGATAATTCTTCACTATTGGACCAGTTTGACTAAATTTCCTCCTTAGAGTAGAATATCTTTTTCTTTTGAGTTGACTAAATGTTTACCATATGTTTGATGAAATATCTATCATGGAATAGGCATGTATAGCTCAATTTATCGCTTGGGTTTTGATTGCTCATCATTATTTTCATCATTTACATGCTTCTAGAAAGTTACAATGAATTTTCGGTAGTCGTCTAGAGGCTAGCCTAAAACATTGATCAAATCTCAAACTGCAAGAAAATAACTCGAGGATTTAGGTCATAATTGAATAGAGGCAAACTTGTGAGTGCAGTTATAAACTTCCAACAACATGGATGTAGTTATAGGACAATGTGAGTGAAAAAGAGTTCCAACTCAAGGATTGGCCACCTGAGTTGGCTATTTGGCTCGTGAGTCGTATGTAGTCTCTCAGTGATGTCAAAAAGATTTCAGTTTTTAGACCCCACTTTCAGAATATCCCAACATCCCCCCTTAAGAATAACTTGGGATGGGATCGAAGGATGTTCAAATATGACACAATAGGAGAAGGAAGGAGGCACTAGATCATATCCCCCCTTAGTGACAACTTCCTGAACTCCTACCATAAATTTTAGTAAACTTCGCCTTTGTGAGAGCCTTTGTAAATATTTCTGCAACTTGATCATTTGTTGAACAATATTCCACTTCAAGAACATGGTCATGAATGGGATTTTTGATGAAGTGCATGTGCAGTTCAATGTGTTTTCTACGTTGATGTTGGATTGGATCTTTGCATGGTTGAGTGGCACTTTGATTATCACACCAAAATGCAGTCGGATGCTATTGCTGAAAGCTAAACTCTAACAGGATTTGACAAAGCCACAGGGCTTCCTTACTAGCTTCTACAGTCGCATGATACTCTGCTTTTGCTGAAGAAAGAGAAATAACACTTTGTTTCTTGCAATCCCATGTAATAGGTCCTGAACCAAGAGTGAACACATAACCTGCAATAGACTTCTAATCATCAGGGTCACCATCCCAATCAGAATCAGTGAAACAACACAATAGAGGAGATGCTTCTGCACTGTAATGAATCCCAAAATAGACTATACCTCAAACATAATGAAGTATTCTTTTAGCTTCTTTCCAATGACTTTCATGGGGGTTTTGCATAAACCGAGCAATAAGGTCAACAATAAAGGAAAGGTCAAGATGATTATGGGTCAGATACAAAAGTTTTCCTACAAGTTGACAGTATAAGGTAGCATCAACTTCAGGGGATGTACAAGTGACTGAAAAAATTTGGCTCCAGACTGAAAGGGAGAAGGGGCTGGCTTACAGTCTTCCACGTGAAAATGGCATAGAAAATTACAGGCATACTTGGACTGGGAAAGAGAAATACCTTCCTTAGATTGCAAGCCTTGAAGACCAAGAATAATGCAAGTGTGATAAGTCTGTCATTTCAAACTTCTTTTTAAGGTTGGACTTCAAATGGTTTATAAGGTTGGGATCACCACTAGTGAGGATAAGTTCATCAACATAAAGAACAAGAATGATAAGAGACTTGCCCATTTTCCTGGTGTATACAGTATTGTCAGAATGACGCCTAGAAAAGCCAATTTCTAAAAGAAAGCTATCCATTTTGGCATACCAAGCCCGAGAAGAGATTTCTTAAGTCGAAATACAAGGCTGGAGTTTGTTTGTATAAAGCGAGTAGGTTGTCCCATATAGATTTCTTCATGCAAGTACCCATGCAAGAAGGAAGATTTAACATCCATTTGATGGACTTCCTATATGAAAGACTTCACAAGGGAAAGAACAAGGTAAATAGAGTTCATTTTGGCAACAAGGGAGAAGGTTTGAGCATAGTCAATGCCTTAAACTTGTGAAGAAACTTTAGCAACAAGATGAGCTTTATGTTTATCAACTTTCCCATCTGGTCCATACTTGGTTCTGTAAACCCATTTGCATCTAACAAGTTTTCATCCCTTTGGTAAAGGAACAAGATGTCATGTATCATTTTCCAATAATGAACGATATTCTTCACACATAGCTGCGTCCCAATTTGGATGGTCTAAAGCTTCTCCAAAGGTGTCAGGATCATAATTCATTGAAGCTTGAGCCAGTAAAGAAGAGGCTCTATCGAACTAAGAATGTGTACATCGTTGATTGGTAGGATCACCGAGAAGAGTGCATGTTGCATCCCAGGTAGCATGAACCCATTTTGGAAGTTGAGGAGCTGACGAACTAAGCTCTTAGGCCGATATATTTTCAGCAAACGTTACATCTCTTCTAATCATAACATTTTTGGACTTAAGTGGAATAAGTCTATATCCTTTGACATCTTTAGAGTATCCAAAAAAAATACATTTTCCACTCTTAGGTTCAAAAGCTTTATGTTTCTCATCTAGAATCTAGGCCCATGCTTCACTTCCAAAAATGTGAAAGTGACTTACATCTAGTTTAATTGAGCTCCATGCTTCTTCTGGAGTGATATTATTTAAAACCTTTGTAGGAGTGTGATTTATTATGTAATTTGCATAGTTAATTTCTTCTGCCCAAAAATTAAGACTAAGTTCATTAGGTTGAAGCATAAAATTATCCATTTTCTTTAAGGTGTGATTCTTCCTTTCAGCTACACCATTTTTTTGTGGAGTATATGGAATAGTATGTTGCATTTGAATTCCATTCTTAGTGCAAAATTTGATGAATTTGTTGTTAACATATTCTCCGCCATTATCAGATCTTAGCTTAAGAATTTGATGTCCAAATTGTTTTTCAACAAAGTCCTTAAAGGCCAAAAACATGTTAAATACTTCACTCTTGAATTTTAAGAAGTATATCGAGGTGCATCTGGAGAAATCATCAATGAAAGTTAAGAAATACTTGTAGCGAGAGAATGAAACAACTAGAAGTGGACCACATAAATCACTGTGCACAAGCTATAGAGGGGTTCAAGTCTGCCAAGAGGCACGTTTTTCAAAACTATCTCGATGATGTTTTCTGAGTTCACATCAAGAAAAAACACCATCTCTGCGAGATACCATTGGAAGACCTGCCACCATATTTTATTTACATAGATTCTAAAGGAAGCGATAGTTTAAGTGACCAAACCACTCATGCCAAAGTTTGATGACTTCATCATTATGAGAAACAAATAACGAGGGAATATTTTGACTCAAAGTTGTTAAACTTATACAATCTTATAGAATCATTAGCAATGCCAGTAGCTAAAATTTGTCTAGGATATCTTAGGTCCTTAATTACAACATTGTGAGGTGAAAATTCAGTGATTTTACCTTCACTTGAATGAGTTATCTAATATATAGATAAAAGGTTGCAATATAAGGTTGGAACACATAATACATCATTAAATTGACCATTTTCTATATGAACAGTTCTAGTTCCTACAACACTAAGAGATCTATCATCACCAACATATATATTTTTGGTGTTACAATCATTTAAAGAATAAAACATGGGTTTTTTTTTGCCATGTGATAAGAAGCTCCAGAATCAATGAGCCACTCATGAGAATAAGAAGAAGAAGATAAATTTAGTGCATAGCGAGACCGAGATGCTTGACAGCCACATGCAGAAAGCCCTATTCCTGAAGATGAAGTTGAAGTTGAAGAGTGCTCCAAATGGATGTTATGCTTCTTCATTGTTGCTTCCAAGGCTTCCATCTTCTTAAAGAATTTGGATTTTAATTGGCCATATCGATTACAAAAGTGGCAATGTCTATCAGTCTTATTCCCTTTGTTTTTATTTGCCTTATAATTTTGTTGAAATGATTTTTAATTTTGAGACTGGAATTGCCTAGGACCCTTGTTTAGCTTAGGACCATTCCTTTTAGAATACAACTTCTTAGGATTCTTTGAATTTGGTTGTTGCTGAGCAATTAAGGCTTTCTTAGAAGAATTTCCAAGATTAAGAAGACCAAGATGTAAGATTTTTTCTTGTTCGCTTATTAAAGAATCATAAAAGGAATCAAAGGAAGGGGACTTGTAAACTTGTCCTCGAGAAATGAAGGCTTCTCTTGTAGAATGGAAGGTGGAAATGAACACAGAGTAAGTTGGTCCCAACTTACTAAGAATGGAATAGATAAGGTTACCATCTTCTTTCTTAACCTTAAGACCTTCCAAGAGAATTCTAAGGGTCTTGAACTTGGACAGAAAATATTCAATGGAAGGAAAATTATTCGGGTCCAATGTAAGCAACTCATTTTCGAGTTGATGGCCCCTAAGTTCATTTTTAATTCCAAAAGCTTCACTAAGCTGTTTCATTTCTTCATGAGGAGTATCAAGTTCTGCGATATGGAATCTAAGGTTTGGAAAAATAGACATCCCTATTAACCCATGAGCTTCATCTTGCCTATTTTCCCATTTTGCTGCCTTATCTTCATCCTTCGGTTTGGTTTCTTTGCCTGAGGCTATTTGGTAAAAAACTTTACTTCTAAGTAAATCCAGAATGTAGGACCTCCATTGGAAGTAGTTGGTGATGTCAAGAATAAGTTAGCATGGAATTTCCATTTTAATAGAAAATGAAGTTGTATATGCTGAAAATAAGTGTTCCAATGGAAAGATCTTAAAAGAATAGGCTGATTAAAAGAAAAGGCTCTAAAAATGGATTTCGGAAGAAGAAGTTATGGTTTTTTGAAGAAACGTTGTTGAAGATGCCGATGAAGTGCGGGAATGTGCGGAAATGAATGATAGTGTTATATTAAAAAAAATCCACTCTCTTTCCAAACTTAATCTAATAAAGTAGCTTTGGACCAAGAAAGACTTGAACTCAAGACCTTTATTCTCATAAAGTAGCTTTAGACCAAGTGAGCTAGATTGAAAGGTTAATAATTTTTGGAAAAGAGGAAGGGGGTTCTTTTTTTAGTCACTGAAGCTTTGGGCTGTGTGCTTACTTTAGAAAGCTCTTTTTTTCCCTGCAAAACAAAAAACACAAAACCCAACACAAACATAAAAAAAAACAAACCTTGCAGCTTGAGGATAGCTTTAGCCGAAAACTAAATATTTTCCTCAATGTTTCTGATTTTTCAAGATCACACTAAGGCACGACGAAAAAGATCATATGCATGAGAAAAAACCTTCCTCTTTGTTTTTTATTTGCCAAGATCGCATAGGTTCGTGGGGCAAAGAGCACATGTAGAAATGAAAGGTATAGATCCAGCAATTAAAAACAAAGAGCTAAATAAACCGAAATAAACTCGGAGAAAATAACTAGAAAATGCAAATAAACACTGTATACCTCCACATCTTAAAAATGACGTAGCTAGGGCTACCAAAAATATTTTCACGTGAAATGAAAGGGGTTCCTCACTGGAAAAAATGTTCCTAACACAATAGAGTAGTCCTCTCAGCGTGAAAGCAGTCAGAAACAGTAGGTATAGGAAACGACAGTCGGATGCAGTTCTACCGGATTTAGATTTGGATCACCCATGGATGTGGCCCTCAAATAGCTTTGATGCCATGTAGGAATTTATAGGGTAAGTTCATGAGATAGAACACCAAAGAACACCACTCACAAATAGATCACAGATCAATACACAATATAGTTGATGTGGTTAAAACCCTCAAAGAGGGAAACAGTCCACAGCCTGAGCCAACGCAGCCACTTCAGGCAATTCATTAATAAAAGAATGAAAATTTACATAAGCTTCTCTCATGAACGGTTACCCTACAAATGACCCTCCATGCTCTTTAAATAGAGATCATGGACCAATCGGGTGCTAAGCCACATATCAAGTGTCGGTAATACCGAGGAGAGAATGAATTGTCAAATCACTATATATCATGATCGTTGGATTGTAAGTTAAAAAATTACATAGTAAAGAAACACACTTTACCTAACTCTGCACTAGACCAAGTTATACTTAACTATTTCCTATGTGTCAGAATATCCTAACACCAAAGCAATAAAAGAAACTAGAACACAAAATGCATGGAGTAGTTAACCAACCACATGATTTGCTGAGCACGCAAACAACTGAATGGACAATGACCTATATTCCATAGGGTCACAAACCATCCAAAAACTCAAAAATCAAGTAAGGAAATCTTAAACCAAACAAGCACACACAAGAAGCTAATGAAGCTTTCTAGCTAGGGAGAATAAAGGCAAACATACTAAGAGGCAGAAATTATGAGAGCAAGAAACACTAGTTATGATTCAGGAGAAATCTTGATCTTCACTTACACGATCAACGTGATTGTATAACTCACAACAAGTGCCACAAGGGGGTACTACGCAACTTTTTTAGAGAAATTCACACTAGTCGTTGCGACTCTCAGAAAATAAAACACGTTGATCAAGGATTTCAACAAAAAAAATTTCAAATTTCAAATATCAAAACCAGACTTGTCACTCTAAGTTTCAGAACCAAAGCAGTAAACCACGCAAAGCACAGAAAACCAAAGGGAAAGGGTGATACAACAAAAGTTAACACAAACCACGAAATGAAAAACAATGAAAAGAGAGGGATGGATAATAATAGAGTCACCAATTTGTGGAGTAGGTTAATCTCCTCTCCGGACAAAGGTGATCCCTTTAGCCCTAGAGTGGGTCTAACCGCAAACACAACAACCTATTGAAAACTTCCTTAAACTAGAATCGAATAAGAGGGCCTACCTCTTAGAAAGCTAATCCACTTGATGGTGGCCTCAGTCCTTTGCTCCAGGTTATTTTTGTTATTCTCCTTCAAATACCTAAAAAATGTGCAAAAGAGACAACAATAAACGTAATAGCATACAATTGCATTCAATTCACTTAAAAATTCAAGGAATATTAAGCCATAAAATGTAATATGACAATCAATGTAGGAAATAAATCATTAGTTGTATTCACATAAATCTCAGAAAGAGGTACAACCAAAGCCTTGACATTGCAGGTCTCCTCCGATGTATCCCGGTTCCAACACCACTTCTAGTATCTCATGGTTAGCCTCAACAATGGAAGTTTAAGGTTTCTTCCTTTTAGTTCCAAACCAAACCAAACACACTATTCTCCATTTACACAGTTAAACTAGAAGGAAAAAAAAACTATAGATATCTTGCTGGTTATTCAAGCTCCAAAAAGACAAGTTCAACTTGGAAATGGAAGAGTTTATATAGCTTTGATGTTGGTGAGATGGTTCCTCTTATGATGGGAGAGGGATTATCTCTTTGGTTTTTTCCATCTTTAATGGGGAAAAAAGTCCAAAGAGACCTCCTCAGCTCTATCGAGCTCAACGAACATCCAACACATCGCCACTAGAAGTTTCTAGACATGAAACTTTGTTTCCTTTTATAAAAATTCTCAGAAGTAGACCGACATGGTTACTGGGCTAGTAGTAACACTGATTGGCGCGGGTCATAGTGTAAACATATGCCATCGGCGCGGGTGAGACACTCAAAAAGAGTGTTGATCTTGAAAACTCTGTTTTAAGAAGGATTCTTTGGAAATGTTCTGAAGGGAGTGGGTACTTATTTCTTCAAACTTCAAGGGATGCAAGAGCATAAGTTTCATGGTGAAAGTATAAGAGAGTAGTCACTACTAGGGTTCTTCGAGATTAGGAATGGGGAGTGACACGAGAGTGAAAAATTACTGTGTAACACATACACATTGAATCACATAAAGATAAGTTCAAATTAATACAAGAACAAAGTTTTATTTCACAATTCTTTAGCAATTAACTATTACTTCCTCCCTACTATCGTTTACAGAGGTTAGATATTTATATGAAATCCTTCCTCAACAATTTGAGACTTCTATGCCTACAGGTCTTTTGTTCAATCCTTATTCAAATTTGAAACTAAAGAGAAAAGCGTAATTTCATCGATTTTCTATTTGGAAAGCAAATCGAAGAAACATGATGTACTTTAGACTTTTTTGCTACGCGTTTGACTTGTTTCTTTGACCGTGCCACTATGTGATTCCTTGGGTGAATTGGCTCGAGTGAATAGGAGAAGATCCATGAGGGGATCTATCCTCAACTACCCATGTGCTTAGTTGCTTCATTAGCGTACCAAAACCCCGCGAACCATGGAGGTAGCGACATATTTATAAAATAGGTGCAGAATCATGTTAATTCCGTAGCTAATGCAATCTTTAACATAACAATAAGGAACATTAACGAATATGAAAAATAAGGCATATAAGAGTTTTTAGCTTATCAAAATCTATGATTTACAGCCTTTATTGAGTTGATAATGATGATGAAAAAGAGGAAAATGGAGGAAAAAGGGTGTAAAAACAAAACAGTTATGGAACTCTACAATAATTATGGTCACATTGTGACAAGGATTATGTCTTTCTCCAATGTCACATTGTAACAGCCATTGTCATCCTTGGTCAACCATGGTCGAGCATCCTATTGTGACAAATATTGTCTCAATATGAAAATCAATCATGGTCACAATGATCCAACGTGGCATTGTGACAAAGATTGTCTCAATACGAAAATAAATCATGGTAAACCATGGTCCAACATGGCATTGTGACAAAGATTGTGTGAATATGAAAATCAATCATGGTGAACCATGTTTATTTTTGGGTTTATAATATTTATCTTAGTGTTTATATACCTTGAGTTTATAATATTAATCCCTTGGTTTTATAATATCAATCCCTTAGGTTTATTAATCTAATGGTTCATATTCCTAGGGTTTATAATATGAGTCCTATGGTTTAATAGAAATCTGTTGGGTTTATAATCATGGTCAACCATGGTCCCGGATCCGGGTGACGTCCTGGCATTCAATGCTATTCATGCAGTTTAATTATCCCAGGTACTGCCACCTGCTTTGCAGCGTGGAGCCCCATATTACATTCGATCGCGGGAGGAATGTTTTTATGACTGCAGGTTGGGGCAGGATGACACCATTAATGCAGGGCGAGGCCTGAAGCTGCCTGTTGAGGGTTATATACATGGCCTTCCCTTTCATTTTTTCCACTTCCACTGTTCAGGCTTCATGTTCTAAGTTTGGTTTTCAGCTATGTTGTGAAGATGAGAACGCGCCTGTCTTCAGAGGTGAGATTCAAGCCTGCTCGGGTTTGAATTTGCAGCACCTCAACTTTACCTGCGCACTTCACAGAGGAACTCGTTCGGTGGCTTGGGGTAAGTGGTTTATTAACTACAATATCAGTTTTATCTACGTTGCTTCTCGGTCTCGGGCCTCTTTTGTTTGTTCTTACGAGCCTCTCGTTCATTTGGGGCATTCCTCTAGGTTTAGGCTCTGTTCCTTTAAGTTTTTTGTGTCTGTTGGTAATATGAAGCGCCAAGGGAAGCGGACTCATTCGAGTGACCGCCCTGGCAGTGGCAAGCAACCCTTAGTCAATCCTCGGCCCAACCCTGCGCTTTCCCCCATCAACCTCTCTTCCTCTCCTCAGGACCTTCCCCCGAGCAATCCTCCTCGCAAGGCGATTCCTAACAGTGCCTTTCAATCCACCCATTTTAAATTCGAAAGCAACTTGAACACGCCTTTGATTTCCGCCCAGATTACCATTCTCATGATAGAAGAAGAAAACCAGGTCGCCCCTCTCTCCTGCATTGTTCCCAATCCCTCTCACAGCAGTGAGCGCTCCTCGGCTAAGGATTCTCTGGGTATCAAGAGGGAGATTGAACTTGCTCTGCAGGTTAATCTGCCCCCCATTATCCCTCCGCTGGTTGACTGTGATCAATTCGAAGTGGAGACTGATGCAGGAACCACCGACAAGGTGACAGAAGGCAAGGTGATGGAAGGCAAGGAGCCTCTCAGTTAGGATGACGCGTGTCAGGATGCCGAGGAGACACAGTGTGAAGCAGAGAAAAATGAATAACTTGCGGTGCGGTTTGCCTTTTTTGGTTCTCTCGTGGATGCTTAGGGAGCATTGCCCAGGCATTTTGGCCATGGCTCAGATTGATAGCATCAACTCGAGTTTTTGGTCTCTCATCGATGCAGCGTCTGTTCTTTTCCTGGACCCTTGCTACCAGTTCTATTTTTCTGTTTCTCTTCTTGTCTATCATTCTCTGTATGCTTGTAAAGCCAATTTAATTGGGTTTATGTCTCTGATTCTCCCTGGTTCTTATAGTAATGGGGCAGTTTTGTAATGTTAATGGCTTTCGGGCTCCTGCCCTTGCAACATATGTAAAAATATTTTAATAGAATTAGATGTTACAAAGAAAAAAAATCATGGTCAACCATGGTCTAATGTTACATTGTAATAAAGATTGTCTCAATATAAAAAAATAAATCATGTTCCACCATAGTAAACAATTGTCAACGAGTGTTAACTATGGCCAATCATGGTAAAGCATGGTGAATCATCATGGTCACATTGTGACAAGGATTGTCTCTTTCTACAATGTCACATTGTGACAACCATGGTCATCCATCATCAACCATGGTCCATTGCCACATTGTGACAAAGATTCTCTCAATATGAAAATCAACCATGGTCAACCATGGACCAACTTCCCATTGTGACAAAAATTGCGTCAATATGAAAATTAACCATGGTAAATGTTGGATTGTGAGAAAGATCGTGTCAATATGAAAATAAATCTTGTGTCAATGGATTATTTTGATAAAAGTACATTTATTTGTGTAATTTAAATTTAAATTTTAAGTTTATTTTTTAATTTAACTTTTATTAAATCTTGTGTTAATAAATTAATTTAAATATAAAATATATATAGAGTTACTTTGATAAAAGAGAAGTTTATTTGAGTAATTTTAATTTTAAATTTACTTTTTTAATTTAAATTTTATTAAATCTTGTGTTAACAAATTAATTTAAATATAAAATATATATAAGGTTATTTTGATAAAAGTAATGTTTATTTGAGTAATTTAAATTTAAATTTTAAATTTTAAATTTTAAATTTTAAATTTACTTTTTAATTTAAATTTGGGTAATTTGAGTAATTTAAATTACCTTTTTAATATGCCATTTTAAGGAGTTGTCTAACAAGGCTATTGCTAGGACCCCCAAAAGTGACCAGAATCCCCGGAAAAAAATTTCAAAAAATCTTGTTTTTGATGCTTGAAATGGATTGAGCATCATCAAAAACATATAGTACACCTAATATTTTGAAGTTTAACAACTTTAACTTGGATTTACAAGAATCTTGGTCCAATGTTCTCTAAATATGACCAGAATTTCCATAACTTTCCTCGCAATTCTTCCCTCTAGTTAGACTACTACCCATTTTACATGGCATATTGGAATATGTGTCAATGTATTGAATAATGATAAAGAGTGGAGGAATTGACCGCCAAAATTGAAAGAATCCCCCAAAAAAATCTCACAAAATCTTGTAGATATGTTTTTTAAGGTGGAATTGGATTAGGCACCATCAAAAAAGTCTTGGACACCTAAAATTATGAATTTACACAGGTTTTACTTGGATTTACAAAAATCCCTCACAAAGTTTTTGAAAAAATGGTAGGAATTTCCATAACCTTGAAGGAAAAAGAGCATAATCCTTAGACTATTAAGATAAAGACTCCAAAATGGGTCTATACCATAATGAGCCCATGGTATTGACCGAGGGTATTAACCTTCATTTTATGAGGAAAACAATAAAATAAGGATTCTAGAGAGTTCATCGAGTCTTTAAAAGGAGATAAGAGCTAAGCATTGTGGGCACGGTGAGTGTATCTATCTATTCGTTTTCTAGTTTTGATCCTAAGGACGAAAACTAGTGTGGGTAGATGTAATTTTCTCGTAAATACATTCAACGTGCACTATTGTGATTCTACAACAGGCAATGGAAAACCCTAATAGGCGTGGGGAAGAAAATTCAACAAATCTTGTATCATGGAAACCACGAGACATAGTTACGAGCGCAAAGGATTTAAGCAATGATGTCCAACCTCATGAACAACAACAAAGAGGAATAATGGTAAGGGATTACTCCTCTTCTTTTAATAGTTTTGATGTGCTCCGTTACCGAGAGTTTGGTAGAAATGACAAAAAGCTACCAAATATTTTTCGAGAGTATCATGTAGCTGCATTCACTAATGGATTCGGTAAAATGACAGAAGTGGTGATAACACATAGCACAGTGTGTTATATTCATATGACCAGCAATGGTACCTGTATAGTTCCGTTCAGTCTTAATTTAGATTATGGTAATGATGGCGAGTCCCCTTTGCACCACCGTCTAAAAATAGATAATCGCCGGCCTATTATGAGCCAGCTACCATGGAAATCCTTGTTTTGCGTTTATAATCCGCATAATGAGTCTTTGATAATGGTTACTGAGGGTCCGCCAAGGCGAAGGATTATAAGCATTCCAATTGAATGCATAAAATAGGAGCTACAACCCACGAAGAGTTGTTCTAGGGTGAGTCCGTAATCTGTGATTGGAAATTTGATATTCCAAATTGCAGGGGCGTGATTTATAATCTGTCAGAAAGGGGGGTGTTCAAGGTCTTTGAACTGAAAAATTACAGTCATCTGTTTGCAATATCATACACAGATAGCAAATTAACATCAAAAGGTGGACTTCTAGATCCTGAATTTACATTTGGAGGTCCATGAAATACTGAAATAGTGATCTGTAAAAAGGTGAAAGGAAAATCCACTCTGTTTTATCTGCGTTGCTTCTCGGTCTCGAGCCTCTTTTGTTTATTAACTGCAATATCAGTTTTATCTGCGTTGCTTCTCGGTCTCGAGCCTCTTTTGTTTGTTCTTACGAGCCTCCAGTTCATTTGGGGCATTCCTCTGGGTTTAGGCTCTGTTCCTTTGAGTTTTTTTTGTCTCTTGGTAATATGAAGCGCCAAGGGAAGCGGACTCTTTCGAGTGACCGCCCTCGCAGTGGCAAGCGACCCTTAGTCAATCCTCGGCCCAACCCCGCGCTTTCCCCCATCAACCTCTCTTCCTCTCCTGAGGACCTTACCCCGATAAATCCTCCTCGCAAGCCGATTCCCAACAGTGCCTTTCAATCCACCCATTTTAAATTCCAGAGCAACTTGAACAGGCTTTTGATTTCTGCCCAGATTACCATTCTCATGATAGAAGAAGAAAACGAGGTCGCCCCTCTCTCGTGCATTGTTCCCAATCTCTCTCACAGCAGTGAGCGCTCCTCGGCTGAGGATTCTCTCCGTATCAAGAGGGAGATTGAACCTGCTCTGTAGGTCAATCTGCCCCCCATTATCCCTCCCGTGGTTGACTGTGATCAATTCGAAGTGGAGACTGATGCAGGAACCGCCGACAAGGTGACGGAAGGCAAGGTGATGGAAGGCAAGGAGCCTCTCAATGAGGATGACGCGTGTGAGGATGCCGAGGAGACACAGGGTGAAGCACAGAAAAATGAATAACTTGTGGTGCGGTTTGCCCTTTTTGGTTCTTGGGTGGATGCTCAGGGAGCATTGCCTAGGCATTTTGGCCATGGCTGAGATTGATAGCATCAACTCGAGTTTTTGGTCTCTCATCGACGCGTCGTCTGTTTCTTTTCTTGGACCCTTGCTACCAGTTTTGTTTTTCTGTTTCTCTTCTTGTCTATCATTCTTTGTATGCTTGTAAAGGCAATTTAATTGGATGTATGTCTGTGATTCTCCCCAGTTCTTATAGTAATGGGGCAGTTTTGTAATGTTAATGGCTTTCGAGCTCCTCCCCTTGCACCGGACGACATATGTAAAAATATTTTAATAGAATTAGATGTTACAAAGAAAAAAAATCATGGTCAACCATGGTCTAATGTCACATTGTAACAAAGATTGTCTCAATATAAAAAAAAAACATGTTCCACCATAGTCAACAATTGTCAACTAGTGTTAACTATGGCCAATCATGGTAAAGCATGGTGAATCATCATGGTCACATTGTGACAAAGATTGTCTCTTTCTAAAATGTCACATTGTGACAACCATGGTCATCCATCATCAACCATGGTCCATTGCCACATTGTTACAAAGATTATCTCAATATGAAAACCAACCATGGTCAAGCATGGACCAACTTCCCATTGTGACAAAGATTGTCTCAATATGAAAATTAACCATGGTAAATGTTGGATTGTGAGAAAGATCGTGTCAATATGAAAATAAATCTTGTGTCAATGGATTAGTTTGATAAAAGTACATTTATTTGTGTAATTTAAATTTAAATTTTAAGTTTATTTTTTAATTTAACTTTTATTAAATCTTGTGTTAATAAATTAATTTAAATATAAAATATATATAAAGTTACTTTGATAAAAGGGAAATTTATTTGAGTAATTTTAATTTTAAATTTACTTTTTTAATTTAAATTTTACTAAAGCTTGTGTTAATAAATTAATTTAAATATAAAATATATATACGGTTATTTTGATAGAAGTAATGTTTATTTGAGTAATTTAAATTTAAATTTTAAATTTTAAATTTTAAATTTACTTTTTAATTTAAATTTGGGTAATTTGAGTAATTTAAATTACCTTTTTAATATACCATTTTAAGGAGTTGTGGCTATTGCTAGGACCCCAAAAAGTGACTAGAATCCCCTGAAAAAAATTTCAAAAATCTTGTTTTTGATGCTTGATATGGATTGACCATCATCAAAAACATCTAGTACACCTAATATTTTGAAGTTTAACAACTTTAACTTGGATTTACAAGAATCTTGGTCCAATTTTCTCTAAATATGACCGGAATTTCCATAACTTTCCTGGCAATTCTTGACTACTACCCATTTTACATGGCATATTGGAATATGTGTCAATGTATTGAATAATGATAAAGAGTTGAGGAATTGACCGCCAAAATTGAAAGAATCCCCCCAAAAAATCTCATAAAATCTTGTAGATATGTTTTTTAAGGTGGAATTGGATTAGGCACCATCAAAAAAAGTGTTGGACACCTAAAATTATGAATTTACACAGGTTTTACTTGGATTTATGAAAATCCCTCCCAAAATTTTTGAAAAAATGGTGGGAATTTCCATAACCTTGAGGGAAAAAAGCATAATCCTTACACTATTACGATAAAGACTCCAAAATGGGTCTATACCATAATGATCCCATGGTATTGACCCATGGTATTAACCTTCATTTTTTGAGTAAAAGAATAAAATAAGGGTTCTAGAGAGTTCATCCCGTCTTTAAAAGGAGATAAAAGCTAATCATTGTGGGCATCCTGAATCTATCTATCT
The DNA here is from genome assembly GCA_000404065.3 of Pinus taeda. Classification (NCBI taxonomy): domain Eukaryota; kingdom Viridiplantae; phylum Streptophyta; class Pinopsida; order Pinales; family Pinaceae; genus Pinus; species Pinus taeda. The sequence goes on along the minus strand of APFE030887885.1, from coordinate 9,983 downwards.
ATTCTTTTTCTAGTTTTGATCCTAAGGACTAAAACCAGTGTGGGTGGATGTAATTATCTGGTAGATACATTCAACGTGCACTATTGTGATTCTACAGCAGGCAATGGAAAACCCTAATAGGCGTGGGGAAGAAAATCCAACAAATCTTGTATCATGGGCACCACCAGACATAGTTACGAGCGCAAAGGATTTAAGCAATGATGTCCAACCTCATGAACAGCAACAAAGAGGAATAATGGTAAGGGATTACTCCTCTTCTTTTAATAGTTTTGATGTGCTCCGTTACCGAGTGTTTGGTAGCAATAACAAAAAGCTACCAAATATTTTTCGAGAGTATCATGTAGCTGCATTCACCAATGGATTCGGTAAAATGACAGAAGTGGTGATAACACATAGCACAGTGTGTTATATTCATATGACCAAGAATGGTACCTGTATAGTTCCGTTCAGTCTTAATTTAGATTATGGTAATGATGGCCAGCCCCCTTTGCACCAGCGTCTAAAAAGAGATAATGTCCGGCCTATTATGAGCCAGCTACCATGGAAATCCTTGTTTTGCGTTTATAATCCGCATAATGAGTCTTTGATAATGGTTACTGAGCGTCTGCGAGGGCGAAGGATTATAAGCATTCCAATTGAATGCATAAAAATAGGAGCTAGAACCCACGAAGAGTTGTTCCAGGGTGAGTCCGTAATCTGTGATTGGAAATTTGATATTCCAAATTGCAGGGGCGTGATTTATAATCTGTCAGAAAGGGGGGTGTTCAAGGTCTTTGAACTGAAAAATTACAGTCATCTGTTTGCAATATCATACACAGATAGCAAATTAACATCAAAAGGTGGACTTCTAGATCCTGAGTTTACATTTGGAGGTCCAGGAAATACTGAAATCGTGATCTGTAAAAAGGTCAAAGGAAAATCCACTCTGTTCAGGATTTATTCCAAAAGCGATGGAATTTTTCGTAAAGAATTTTTCCTGAAAGAGAGTTGTTGGGCATTCGTTGAACTATGTGGCTATGACAGAATGGTTTTGCAACGGGGAGAAAAGGGGGAGCTGGAAGTAATGGATATTAGCGGTAAAAATCCTGTTTGCATAAAGAAAACAAATATTCGCACTGCATGCCGACCGCACTACTTACATAAAGTTTCCAAGTTCATTTGCTGGGACCGTTGGTGGCAAACAGTTACTGTGTGTAATTTAGAAGGAGAGGTTTTAGTGAGACTTGAAGACCACCGCATATCACCATTGCATGGCTTTTCCCGTGGATCTCACATTACAAAATCACAGGATATCATTATTTCTATTTGTGAGAAACCCAATGATTCCTATGGTTCTTACAGCATCAATATAAGCAGCATTGTTACAGGACAATGCCTCGCAAAGCTCAGCAAAAATGCTTCGAATTGTTCCGAAATCAGAAAGCAGGTTCTCAGTTTTGGAACTACAGGATTTGCATATGATGAAAGAACGCACAACATTTTCACGGCATGTTGTCATGGCATAGGCTGCGTATGGTCTAGTAGATTCTACAGTGATGCTAGATTCGGCATTTTTTTTTGATAGTATAGACTCCTCCATGCCCATTCAATGTTTCCATCTGTGTTTTATTTTATGAATATCATATCTCAGAATTACTTGAAATACCTGCAAGTGTTATGAACTAATCAGATCCAATACATTGTTTCACACGAATGTGCATGAATTAATGAATTAAACTTTATTAACGTTTCTGGTAAAAAAGCTCATGGTTTGAAGAATGATTATGGTGATTCTTAAATGCGATGCCTTTTAGTCTAGAAAAATGCGAAAGTTCATCTCAATTTTTTCTTTTTCTCCTTTATATCAACTTGTTAACTAATACTATATAGAATTAAAGATTTTATAATATTATATAATGATTACGGATTTGATGATATTATATAATGTCTTTCATTAGATTTACATATTTTATAATGGAGTATTAGCGTAAATGTTTTGAAAAAAATTCCTCTTTATTTTAGAATTTAATTACATTTATTAAAAGTACAAGTTTGATATCTATTTTTTTTTTAAGGTGTTGATCTATATATGAAATCAAAAAATCAATTGAGAGTCTCTTCTAGATTAACTTTATAATTTCTAAATTCTTCATCATTGGAGTTACACATACATTCTTCACTTCTCAAGAGTTTCTCTTTTAGTATCTTGTTCTTCTTCTGAGTCTTAGTCACCTCCTCTTCCTCTAGTTCCACCATTCCTTTATGAGAAATTGGTTTTTCTTCCAACTTAGTCTCACATTCAAATGTCATTAGTGTGCACTCCTATTGTTATCCCTTAGATAATTCTTCACTATTGGACTCATTTGACTAAATGTCCTCCTTACACTAGAATATCTTTTTCTTTTAAGTCCTCTTTTTCTCATACTTTTTAGCTTTGTCTCAACTCTCCTCTTCTTTCACCTTTTCTTTCTTCTTGAATTTACATGGAAGTTTACAAGCAAAAAGTCCTACTCTACCACATTCAAAACACTTAAATGGTAGTTTATGTTAGTATTTTCCCCACCACCTTTTGAATTTCCTTACAGACCCTACCATCTCCTCATCTAGTGATATATGGAGAAATCCTAGTGTCTTTTGTGCTCTTTGGATTTATTTGAGGCTTTAAATTATGCTTCCCCTTGTTCCTACTTCTCACTTCTAATTCTCATATCAAATGTGAATTTTCTTACAAAGAGGGCCATGTGCTCATTTGTGTCATAGATGGAGAAATCTTGGTGTCTTTTGTGCTCTTTGGATTTCTTTGAGGATTTAAATGATGCTTCCCCTCCTCCTACTTCTCACTTCCAATTCTCATATCAAATGTAATGAGCGTTCCATGTAGTTTCTCCATTTTCAAAGTCTTTGCTTGTGCCATCTATTTTATGGCTGAGATCTTGCCATTAAACCTCCTTGGGAGAGATCCTAAGACTTTCTAATTGACTACCATAATGTATTCATCAAGGACTCTAATCATATTAGATACTTCATCAACTCTAAATAAGTATTCAATAATATATGCACCAACATTTATCCTTGTAATTTTAAATTTCATTCTATAAGTTTGAAGTTTTACTTGCTTAATCCTCTTATTTCCCTTATAATAGCACTTGAGCTTGTCCCAATTTTTTTTGGGTTGATGTGTAGTGAATCCAATTTTCTATTCATACTAGTTACAACAAGTGATGATGAGGTTCATGGCATTTTCATTATTATTGTAAGGTCTTCTTTCATCAAGCTTGTAAGTGGAGTTATCATAATTGTGTATGTAGATTCTATTATTGCCCATAAATTGAATCCAAGAGACATGATGTATGATTCCATTATGAATCTCTAAAATATGTGATTTACTCCACCAAATACATAACTAGACATCTTGATTTTCCTCATTTACCTTGATTTCATGTGGATCTAATTTCCAATGGTTAACTTGTTCTTGAAGGATCTTGTTATCATATTAATTGTTGAGAATCTCGAATTACTAGAAGGGAGGGGGTGAATCCATACTTATACAATTTTGCAAATTTTTAAGAAATTGTGCATCAATATGTAAGCTATACACAACAAAAAGACAATCACATCACATATGTACATATTGATTTAATGTCAAAACCCTTCCAAGAGAAAAACCACCAAAAATGTGTTGGTATTGTGATGTAAAATAAGAGCACCAACTATGTTTAAATCAATATTTGATAGCACCAACTCAAATGAGGCTCCAACCCCCTTATATCAGAAAGATCAAGCTTACTTAAGGAACAAAGCTTAAATCTTTGCAGGGACACACCCACTTCTACCATTATGATCTACTCTTTCATGGGATTTTTAAAGTGAGACCTAAATTCACTTTTTATTTAACTCATTTCCCTTTTATCACCCCACTCTCCTCTACAAATCCTTGACCTAAATATCCTTCTCAATCTTTTGTAGGCACACACTACTTCTCTCTTGGGCCCTAAACTTCATTAATTGACTCACTTTGTTGTTTTGTTGGTCAACCAAGGCTTCTCACATGTGTGTTATGAACTTACAGTTCTATCTTTTTGGCTCTTTGTACTCAATTACAAAGTGATGAATATCATCATCAATCCTTACCAACAGAAATCTCACAAGACTCCTTCACATCCTCATTCCCTGCCACCTTCTTTAATGAAAACAATATCATTTAATTTTCACACTTGCTCGTAGTTATCCATCATTTTGTTCGGTGTGGAGCCTAATTATCTTTTGTATTCAAAGGTATTGCCGTATTGGACCTGAGTTCGTAATGTGGCAGCAATGCTGCCCATAAAATATTTGCTGCACGGGGGTGAGGGGGAGTGGTTGCAACCTTTGGGAGCTCCCCCTCGTGGGGGGATCGAGGGCAGTGCCCCTGAAGCTAAGAATATATATAAGATTGCCTTGTAAAATGTTGTAATTTCATAGTCAATCTGGGCCATTCATTAGGCAGGTATCTCACACTAGAAGTTATGTTTAATTTAGGATTTTTGGCACTACAAGGAAACCCGTCACTATATATGAGGGAATTGTATTGCGTCTATGTATATCTGTATTCTAAGTGAGGACGAGAGGGGAGATTGAGAGTGAAGATGGAATTACAGCGGATCTGTTGTAGGTTGTATCTCTTCAGTTCGATGGATAATATAAAAAGAAGGACTCGCTATTTCTCCGTGGACATAGCCCAAACTAGGTGAACCACGTATATTTGTGTCTTTCTTGTTTAATATGTTTCCTGTGTTTATATTTCTGCAATATTTTGTGTTCCATTGCTCTGTAATATATAATTTTCTAACACATTTCTCATCACAACATAAAATCCTCTTTTATACATAGTTCTTTTCTTTCCAACAACAACAAAAAATATTTCAATTTGTAATTGGTCTTTAGTGCTAAATTATAATTTCTAAGCACTTAGAGAAACTAAGATCATTCTCCATACAATCATGGTTGTCACCAAGCACCATTACACTAGATGCACTTAGCTCCTAGTTGGGTTTGGAACTTTCATGTGGTTGCACTTAAGAAAAATTGCTCGAACATCCAAGCTCCTAAAGAATCATATGATTTACCTCCACCATCATGACTTCAGTATAATTTTGAAAATGTGATATCATAGGAAGGCATTTCCAAACACCATCACTTGGCACAACAATTTAAACTATGCCACATTATCCCTTGGTGACACCCATTTCATCATGATGACATGAGTGAGTCACATGATATCTTTTGAGAGGTGACATGTGTCACATAGATTTGGCCCTCTTTGTCACCCAAAAAATTCAAATGTTCTTGGGACATGTCAATTGTGCATGGTGCCACATCATCCTCTAGGCCTATTCAACACAACGTCATTGGTCACATCATTCTACCATGTCCCTCTAGGGCTTCTTCGAGCAACATTTAGAAAGGACCTTGTTAATATGAATTTTTTTACCAAATGTACCAAAATCCTTCACTTAATCCACTTTGACAAACAACCCTAACAATAAAAAATGGTTGATAAGACCTTCAAACAATTATTTAAAAAACCTATGAAAAGAAAATATAAAATAACATATAAGTGAAGATGTTATATGAGAAACCTAATGGAAATATGATAAATTGAATTTTATTATTAAAATAAAATGTTTACACCTTGTGAGGAGAATGTGAACACTTGGATCTACAAATCCCCTTCTGTGCGATGGGTACTTTGATACCTTGTGCTTTAGTTATATCCTTAGTTCCCTCTCTAAAGGTGTCTGCAATGGGAAGAAAGAAGTGGTGGTGGCTTGACATTGAAAATGGGAGCTCAAATATCAAAAGAAGTGTAACCCCCCAACCCACACTTACCCAATTTCACATCTTGCCACGATAAACATGTGATGAGTGTCATTGTGATATGACCTAGCCTCCAAGTAGTTATGGAAGTGGGGCCTACAAACTGAAATCTTTTTGACATCGCTGAGAGACTACATACTACTGACGAGCCAAATAGCCAACTCACATGACCAATCCCTGAGTTGGAACTCTTTTTCACTCACCTTGTCCTATAACTGCATCCACGTTGTTGGAAGGTTATAACTGCACTCACAAGTTTGCCTCCATTCAATTATGACCTAAATCCTCGAGTTATTTTCTTGCATTTTTTAGATTTGATCAACGTTTTAGGCTAGCCTCTAGATGACTACCCAAAACTCATTGTAACTTTCTAAAAGCATGTAAATGATGAAAATAATGATGAACAATCAAAACCCAAGTGATAAATTGATCTAGACATGCCTATTCCTTGATAGATATTTCATCAAACATATGGTAAACATTTACTCAACTCAAAAGAAAAAGATATTCTACTCTAAGGAGGAAATTTATTCAACTCGGTCCAATAGTAAAGAATTATCTAAGGGATCACAAGAGGAGTGCACACTTATGAGGATAAAGTTATTTTGTTTTTCAAGTACAGTACGGTAGAAAAAGAATGAAAAAATAAAAATAAAAAATCTTATGTGAAAACCTCCTTTGAGGTGCTTGAGATTGGATCATTGATTGAAAACCTCCATGTGGTGGTCAATGAGTTGGAAAAAAAGAGAAAAAGAAAAGATCCTAGGTGAAAATCTCCTTTGAGGTGCTTAGGCACACCTACTAGTTGAAAACTTCATTGGGCGGCTAGTAGGCCTACAAGAAAAAAAAAAGGAAAAAATAAAAAATGTTTGCTCCATGTATCTCTATGAAGAATGTAGGTTCTATCCAAAATGTGCAAGCAACAAAAACAAGTTGTTACCAAACGAAAAAAAATTGCCCAAACCTAGTCAAAAGAAGTCAAATTTGACTTTCCCCTCCTTGGCTCAAATGATCCAACAAGGAAACGGCCATGTCAATCCATCATCCTCATATATTTCCACCATCCACCCATCATTCTCAAGATTTTCCCATTAAGTTTGATTGTTGTCCTAAAAAAGTACACGAATGCTCTCTTTTACTACATGAAACAAAAATACATAGAGTATAAAACTATTTTTTCCATATCTTACAAACCATGCATCCCTTTGCCAAGATGTTTGAAGGGGAGATGCATATGGATGATGGTAGCATGCTCAAGCGAGTTCAGAAAGTTACAATGGACATCAACAAGAAGACAATGAATCAACAAATAATATCAACAAAAAAGAAAAAGGTAGTCAAGGAGATGTACCTCAGTCATGAGCAGTACAACAACATCAACTTAGCAACAACATGCATGTCTCTACAACAACCATCACGTAGGTACAGATATGAAATATTCTTGATCTCTTCACTTGAGCATATTATAGTTATAAATTTGTTGCCAATGCATAAGAGATGAGGTTTTACAATCTATGTGTTGGATACCTATACCAATAGGTTTCATATTTCATGATTGGATATCAAAGGTCCAAATATGCTCTGCTTTGATAAATGCAAAGATTCCATATTTCCCTAACAAGACAATGTCTGCCTCAGTTTTGATGAGAACTCAATTTTGATGGGTGGTCCAACAGTCTAAACTGGATCATGCCATGTTTTCAATTTCCATGTTGTAGAATAGAGAATGAAATCTGTCCAAACTGTTTAAACTTGGCAGATCAGTAACTAGGTAGAGAAGCTAAGGTTCCCAACTGCTTAATCTGGGACCTTGGAAGGAATAAGGGTTGCATTAGATAGGGAATGAAAGCAAAAAAGCCAATGAAAAGAAAAGGCATTCAAAGGGTTTGCAAGTCCAAGTGCACCCTCCAAGAAGGAATAAAAAATGTTAGGTGAACTAGTTGGGTAGGTAGATGGGGTTGCAGAAAAGTTGTCTCTTTCAAGACCAAAGTTGCTGAAACATCTACAAGAAAAGCAACACACTGGAGCATGACTAACTCCCTTGTTTTCATTTGTATATTACTCCTTACTAACACCCCTTCATCTACTGGTTTAGGCAGCAAACTCAAAAGTTTTGTCATGATGCTAATGGCCTTCAAAAGCCACATTTTTTGTGTAAAAATCTTTTCATTTTCATCTACTCTTGATTCCAAGTTATTTTCAAAGAAAACTTGGTTGAATCAGCCCTCACTCATGTCTCTTCCATATTAACAACTAACTCTACTATTTAGCTCCTTATACCCCTTTATCCCTAGTATTATAGACACCATGGTGTATAAACCCCACAATGCATAAATATCCCCTCCTTGGCACTATAGCCATAATATTCTCTCCCTGGGACTTGATTTGACACCTGGTCAAGGTCGAGAACCCATGACTCACCTTTTGCTCCACCTCAAACCAATTTCCCTACCCAAAAGTTCCATTTAACCTTGGAAAACCTTGGGAAAACCTTGAGAAAACTTTGAAAAAACCTTGAAAAACCTTTAAAGACCATAAAAATCACCCAAAGGGTGGAAAACATTATAAAATCATCCTTCCCCCGCTTTATCCTAAGGTCGGGGGGTTATTTACCCTTTCACGTTGCATAAAACCCATTTGACCCTTTTTCTATAGTTTGCGCCCTCATAAAATATTTTTGCCCGAACTTTATACAAAACCCGCAAATTGCTCGTATTTCGAAGGTTGGCGGACCGAAATGTTTTGGTAAAAGAAACCATTGAAAATTCTCCAAAGAAAGCAATTGGCGCGTGGAGGGTCCCGCAGCCACGTTTGCAAAGAAAAATCATTGTTTATTGCCCGCCCAGGAACAGTTACAGATCGTGCAGATTGCCCGCCCGATGACCGTCAGATGGCGTCGGGTCTAGATCTACTGCTGACGTTGATATCGGGCAATCCCGACGTCCGCAGGTTAACCAAAGGAGGAGTTACAATTCGCGCAAGTTGGGCGCCCGACAACCGTTGGATCGCGCACCTCCAGATCTACGGCCCACATGGATATCGGAGCACCCTACGTGTTTGACAGATACCTTCCGATATCTGTCAGATGCTTGCGTCAGGCCAGCATCATGCCAGGACACATGTCATTCCCTGATTGCATCGGAGCAACGCCTAACACTTCGTTCACCGTACAGGGCCTGTTCCGATATTGCGACACCTGTCCCGCCCACGTCCTCGCCCTGCTGCCGTGCACGTCACCGCCACATCCGATCACCTCATCCCTCATTCGTCCACCTGGCCGCCACCTCATCACCCCCGTGGACCTGTCATTCACTGCCACGTCACCCCATGACATCATGCTGACGTCATCCAACCCGGTCCCCCATGATGACATCATCCAAAAAGCGCGCCAATAAAGCCAAAAAAGCCATATTTTCGCTATTTTTCGCGATTTTTTCATATTTTTTGGAAATTTCGCTGTTGAGCTATCTGCATGAAATTCACGACGCCTGCAACCAGCCAGCCTGCAACCAAATTTCAAAGAGCCCAGCGCGCAAACCCAGCTGCATTCTTCACTCCACGCCATTGTTTAACAGGTATTTGAGCCTCGACCTCCTGTGAACTGGTTTTTCTAAAAATTTCTTGTAAAAACCACTGTAAAAGCCATTAAGTCGAAAATTTCACCGATAAATCAACTCTGTCTTACCCTATTCGACCATTTAAAGTTGAAACACAGCGTCGGGGATCCCGGATTGACTGTAATTCTTGTTAAAAAACCTACCATGTTCGCGCAACCGTGAACTCCCCGAATTGCTCCCAAACTTACAAGGGAGGCCTTCCTGCTGTTGAAAGCCCCTCCTAAAAGGCCAGCATTGTTAACCTTCACTGCGCACCTACCCAGTCAACCTTGGTCCCCCTCGGTTGCACTCTTGCAAACAGCATATCCGGCATTTCAGAGGTTACTTGAGTAAAAATGGATACCCCTGCAGTCCTTAATGTCACTCCTCTAAATGCTCCACAGAGAGAGCTTGATTGGCAAGACCTCGCTGACCTGGATTATCAAATATCAGAAGACTCCAGAATGGGATGCACCTACCACATTCACCTGCTAAATGAGTTCAGGGCTAGGCATAGAGATGGGACATATATCCTAGGAATTTGGGAGTCTT
>APFE030887874.1:93347-143946 GCA_000404065.3 Pinus taeda | reverse complement strand
TAAAAATAGACATAGTCTAAAAATAGACTTGCACCAAAAATAGCCTGCGGGCCCACTTAGTGAAGGCGACTCTTTTCACTAAGCTCCATCATCTTGTTGCAATCTCAACAGCCTCTTTAAGATGTTCAAAGGCCTTAGTTGCTTATGGAGTCCAACAAAATGCATATTTCTTTAGTAGTGTTGTTAGGGGTGCTGCTATTCTCCCATAATTCTTAACAAACTTGCGATAATACCCTGTCAACCTGAGAAATCCTGTCAACCTGAGAAATCCTCGCATATGCTTTATGGCTATGGGAATTTTCCATTCCTTAATGGATTTAATTTTGTTAGGGTCTATCTTAACACCCTCATGAGATATAATATGACCCAGATATTCCACATCCTATATTCTAAAGAAACATTTGGATTCTTTTGCATATAATTGTTTCTCCTCCAATAGTTTGAGCACCCTATCAACATGTTGAACACGGTCCTTCCAAGACTTGTTGTAGATTAGTATATTATCAAAAAATACTAACACAAATTTTCTAAGGAAGGGTTTAAAAATGGAATTCATCAAACCTTGAAATGTAGAAAGTGCATTGGAAAGGTAAAAAGTCATGACCAAAAATTCATAATGACTCTCATGAGTTCTAAATGTTGTTTTTAGAATGTCTTCAGTCTTCATTCTATTTTGATAATATTCTGAACAAAGATCCAACTTGGTGAAATAAATTGCTCCATGTAATTCATCCAATAATTCATCAATGACAGGAATGGGAAATTTATATTTAATAATGAACTTGTTGAGCTTCCTATAATCCTGACATGTGCACCATGATCCATCTGTTTTGTGCACCAATACTAATGGAGCTTAAAAAAAACTTTGACTAGGTTTTTACCTACCTCTAGCATTTTTGCAACCATACATTTAATTTCAATCTTTTGGGCATATGGATATTTGTAAGGCCTGATGTTTGAAGGAACACTTCCAAGAATCAAATGAATAGCATGATCATGATCGCGAATAGGTGGGAGTCCTTTGGGAGTCTCAAATACCTTGGAATGATTGCCCAAGACTTTTTGGATATCTGGAGCAATAGATGATTTCGATGTTGGAACCTCTAGTGAGTATAATTGCGCAATTACACCTAATTTTTCCTTCTTTAGAATATTTTTCATGCCATTAGAGGTAATTACCTTTCCTGGTTTCCCTGTGATACCCCTTAATTCAACTTTCTTTCCTTCCCAAATTTTTTTCAAGAAAGTTCTTGGAAATAAAAATCTATCGTACCCAAAGATTGTAACCATTGGTCTTCTAGTACAACATCAACACCACCCACTGGAATGAAGAGCATTGGACTATTCAATACATGTCCCCCCATGGTTAGCTTGATATTATGGCACTTTCCAGAGCAATTTATAGTTCCTCCATTTTCAACCATCACTTGGCACTCTGGTGCTGGGTATAGGAAGAAATTCAATTCCATGGCTATCTTACAAGGAATAAAATTATGGCTACTACCCAAATGAATCAACACTATTACCTTTTATTCTTGATATGTCCTTCTATCTTGAGAGTTTAAGGAGTGGTAATTCTTGCCAATGCATTACAAGATATGGTCTGATTCATTTCTTCTCTCTCTAAGGTTGGTTCCTGATTTATATCCTCTTCTTTAGATGTTTCATGTTCCTTTTCTCCCTCCTCTTCACAATCTATGTAAAATAATTTCCTCTCAGCACACTTATGACCTTTAGTGTATTTTCTATCACAATTGTAGCAAAGCCCTTTTTCTCTTTTTTCTTCTAATTGTTGTGTTGTCAACCTTGTAGGTTGTGGAAGGCTAGGAGAAGAAACACTTCCATCTTTATAGTTGCGAGTGGTAGGCTTCCTTGTTGCCATAATTTTTCTTTCAATTTTTCTTGCCAACCTGAATGCATTTTCCAATGAATCAATGATATGAAACCAACTCACAAAAAGATAGAAAAGATAGATCAACGCCTTAAAAATCAGCCTCTTCGAGGGGGAAACCTCCATTACATTACAAAAATGAACAATTCTTAGATGATACAAATGACATCACCTCCTTTCTATATATAGGAGTCTAAGGGGTCCCAGTACAATCAGAGCCTACATAACAATAATATTGTAGGGGCACAACAATAATAGTAATGGGATTCTATGGGGTATAATAATAACAACACGGGGACTATATAGGCACAATAATACAATAAGGCGGTTGCACTAATAACAATAAGGTGTTACACTAGTAGTATAGGGACCTAACATGCCTGTCTCCTTGAAAAAGTGTTGTCCGCAACTCTTGAGGAGTTCTGGATGTTTTTGTATAAAATTCTCATCCTCCCATGTGGAATCTTCAACGAGTAAGTTCTTCCACTTGATGAGATACTCTAAACTTGATTGATTCCGTAGTTGTCGATTTTTTGTTTTTGTGACTGCTTTTGATTCCAATATGATTTTTCCTTCCTCGTCAAGTTCTGGCAATATTGTTTGAACTGAGATCTTCTTACCTATAGCCTTCTTTAAGTATGAAACATGGAAAACTGGGTGCACTCGGGAAGATGCAAGAAGCTCCAATTTTCATGCCATAGTACCGATATTTTGTAACACTTTGTATGGACCATAATACTTAGGTGATACTTTATTATCCTTCTTAGCTTGCTTGAGGGACATTTGTTTGTATGGTTGTAGTCGTAGATGTAGGAATTTATAGGGTAAGTTCTTTAGATAGAACACCAAAGGATATTGCTCACAAATAGATCATAGATTAGTACACCAATATTATTGACGTGGTTAAAACCCTCAAAGAGGGAAATAGTCCATGGCCTGAGCCGATGCGGCCACTTCAAGCAATTTATTAATGTAAAAGAAAGAAAATATACATAAGCTTCTCTCATGAATGGTCACCTTACAATGACCCTCCATGCTCTTTAAATATAGATCATGGACCAATCGGGTGTTAAGCCACAGATCAAGTGTCAGTAATACCGATGAGAGAATGAACCGTCAGATCACTTCATGTCTAGAACATATCGTGATGGTCAGATTGTAAGTTACAAAAGTACATAGTAAAGAAACACACTTTACCTAACTCTACACTAGACCAAGTTATACTTAACTATTTCCTATGTGTCAGAATATCCTAACATCCCCCCCTAAGAACAACTTGTGATAGGATTGAAGGATTTACAGATATGACATAATAGGAGAAGGAAGGAGGCATTAGAGCATATTCCCCCCTTAGTGACAAATTTTTGAACTCCAACCATAAATCGAAGTTTAGTAAACTTCACCTCTATGAGAGCCTTTGTAAATATGTCTGCAACTTGATCATCGGTTGAACAATATTGCACTTCAAGAACATGGTCATGAATAAGCTTTCTGATGAAGTGCATGTGTAGTTCAATGTGTTTGCTGCGCTGATGTTGGACAAGATTTTTGCATAGTTGAATGGAACTTTGATTATCACACCAAAGTGTAGGCGGATGTTACTGCTGAAAGCCAAAATCTGACAGGATCTAATGAAGCCACATGGCTTCCTTACTAGCTTCTATGACGCCATGATACTCTGCTTCGACTAATGAAAGAGAAATGACAGTTTGTTTCTTGTAAGCTCGTGCAATAGGTCTAAAACCAAGAGTGAAGACATAACCTGTACTAGACTTCCGATCATCAGGGTCACCAGCCCAATCGGAATCAGTGAAACCAACCAATAGAGGAGATGCTTCTACATTGTAATGAATCCTAAACTGAACTGTACCTCGAACATAATGAAGTATTATTTTAGCTTCTTTCTAATGACTTCATGTGGGTTTTTCATAAACCGAGAAATAATGCCAACAAAAAAGGAAAGGTCAGGATGGGTATGGGTCATATATAAAAGTTTTCCTACAAGCTGGCGGTATGAGGTAGCATCAACTTCAGGGGAAGTACAAGTGACTGAAAGTTTGTCTCCAGAATAAAAGGGAGAAGGGGCTGGCTTAGAGTCTTCCATGTGAAAGTGGCGTAGAAGATCACAGGCATACTTGCACTGGGAAAGGGAAATACTTTCCTTGGATTGCAAGAATTTAAGACCAAGAAAATAATGCAAGTGTCCTGAGTCTATTATTTCAAACTGCTTTTTAAGGGTGGACTTACACTACTAGTAAGGATAAGATCATCAACATAAATAACAAGAATGATAAGAGACTTACCTACTTTCTTGGTGTAGACAGTATTGTCAGAATGACACCTAGAAAATCTAGTATCTAAAAGAAAGCTATCCATTTTGGCATACCGAGCTTGGGGGGCTTACTTTAGACCATAAAGGGATTTCTTAAGCTGACATACAAGGCTGGAGTCTGTTTAAATAAAGCCAAAAGGTTGTTCCATATAGATTTCTTCATGAAAGTCCCCATGCAAGAAGGCAGATTTAACATCCATCTGATGGATTTCCCATTTTAAAGAGGCAGCGAGGGAAAGAACAAGGAAGATAGAGTTCATTTTGGCAATAGGGGAGAAGGTTTCAGTATAGTCAATGCCTTCAACTTGTGAAAAACCCTTAGCAACAAGATGAGCTTTATGCTTATCAACTTTTCCATCTGGTCCAAACTTGGTTATGTAAACCCATTTGCATCTAACAAGTTTTTGTCCCTTTGGAAGATGAACAAGATCTTATGTATCATTTTCCAATAATGAATGATATTATTCATTCATAGACGCGTCCCAATATGGATGGCCTAAAGCTTTTACAAAGGTGTCAGGATCATAATACGCTGAAGCTTGAGCAAGTAAAGAAGAGGCTCCATCAAATTGAGAATGTGTGTGACGTTGATCTGTAGGATCACCTGCAAGAGCACTTGCTACATCCAAAGTAGCGCAGACCCATTTTGGAAGCTGAGGAGCTGAAGGAGGGTCCCAAGAAGGTGGGGGAGGATTGTCATCCTTGCTGTCATCATCTAAAGAAGAAATATTTTTAGAAGTAGAAGGGATAGAGAGAGGTGGCACATCCATCGAACTAGGGTCGTAGGCCGATATATTTTCAGAAAACTTTACATCTCTTCTAATGATAACATTTTTGGGTTTATGTGGAAGAAGTCTATATCCTTTGACATCTTCAAAATATCCAACAAAAATACATTTTTCACTCTTAGGTTCTAAGGCTTTATGTTTCTCATCTGGAATATGGGCCCATGTTTCACTTCCAAAAACACAAAAGTGACTTACATATGGTTTAATTGAGCTCCATGCTTCTTTTGGCGTGATATTATTTAAAACCTTAGTAGGAGTGCGATTTACTATGTAATTTGCACAGTTAATTGCTTCTGCCCAAAAATTAAGACTAAGCCCTTTAGGTTGAAGCATACAATTAGCCATTTCCTTTAAGGTGTGATTCTTCCTTTAGCTACACCATTTTGTTGTGGAGTATATGGAAAAATATGTTGCAACTGAATTCCATGCTCAATGAAAAAGTTGATGAATTTATTGTTAACATATTCTTCGCTATTATAAGATCTTAGCTTAATAGTTTGGTTTCCAGATTGTTTCTCAACAAAGGCCAAGAACATGTTAAAGAATTCACTCTTGAGTTTTAAGAAGTATACCCAAGTGCATCTGGAGAAATCATCAATGAAAGTTAAGCAATACTTGTAGCCAAAGAATGAAACAACTGGAAGTGGACCACATAAATCACTGTCACAAGCTGTAAAGGGGATGAGGTGTGCTAAGAGGCACGTTTTTCAAAAATATACCGATGATGTTTTCTGAATACATATCCAGAACAAACACCATCTTTGCAAGATGCCATAGGAAGACCTGTCACCATATTTTCCTTACATAGATTTTGAAGGGAGCGATAGTTTAAGTGACCAAATATCTCATGCCAAAGTTTGCTCACTTCATCATTATGAGCAACAAATACTGATGGAAGAGTTGATGACCCAAAGTTGTTAAACTTATACAACCTTGTAGAATCATCAACAATGCCAATAGCTAAAATCTATCTAGGATATCTTAGGTCCTTAATTATAACATCATGAGGCAAAAATTCAACGATTTTACCTTCACATGAATGAGTTATCTGATATACAGATAGAAGGTTGCAGGATAAGGTAGGAACACATGATACATCATTCAATTGACCATTGTCTAGATGAATAGTTATAATCCCTACAACGCTAAAATATCTATCATCGCCAACATATATATTTTTGGTGTTACAATCATTTAAAGAAGAAAACATGGCTTTGTTTTTGGCCATGTAATGAGAAGCTCTAGAATCAATGAGCCACTCATCAGAATGAGAAGAAGAAGATACATTCAGTGCATAACTAGACTGAGATGCTTGACAACCACATGAAAAAAGTGTTATTCCTGAAGATGAAGCTGAAGTTGAAGAGTGCTCCAAATGGATGTAATGCTTCTTCATTGCTACTTCCAAGGCTTCCATCTTCTTAAAGCATTTGGATTCTAAGTGGCCATCTCGATTACAAAATTTGAAATTTCTATCACTCTTCTTCACTTTGTTTTTACTTGCCTTATCATTTTGTTGAATTTATTTTTCATTTTGAGACTGAAAGTGCTTAGGACCCTTGGTTGGTTTATGACCATTCTTTTTACAATGTTGCTTCTTATGATTCTTTGAACTTGGTTGTTGCTGGGTGGCTAAGTCTTTCTGAGAAGAGTTTCCAAGATTAAGAAGACCAAGATGTAAGAGTTTTTCTTGTTCTTTTATTAAAGAATCACAAAAGGCATCAAAAGAGGAGGACTTGTAGTCTTGTACTTGAGAAACAAAGGCTTCTCTAGAAGAATGGAAGGTGGAAACAAAAACATAGTAGGCTGGTCCCAACTTAGTAAGAATGGAATAGATAAGGCTGCCATATTCTTTCTTAACCTTAAGACCTTCCAAGAGAAGTCT
This sequence comes from Pinus taeda, assembly GCA_000404065.3. NCBI lineage: Eukaryota > Viridiplantae > Streptophyta > Pinopsida > Pinales > Pinaceae > Pinus > Pinus taeda. The sequence continues at coordinate 137,050 of APFE030887874.1, read as the reverse complement.
AAGGGTCTTGAAATTGGAAAAAAAATCTTCAATTGAAGAAAAAATATTGGGGTCTAACGTAAGCAAATCATTTTCGAGTTGATGGGCTCTAATTTTATTTTTAATTCCAAAAACTTTATTGAGTTGTTTCATCGCTTCATCAGGGGTATCAAGTTCTGCGATATGGAATCTAAGGTCTGGAGAAATAAACATCCCTATGAACCCACGTGCTCGATATTGCCTATTTTTCCATTTGGTTTTCTTATCTTCATCTTTAAGTTTAGACTCTTTGCGTGAGGCTATTCTACAAAGACCTTTACTTCTAAGTAAATCATCCATGTAGGACACCCATTGGAAGTAGTAGGTGCTGTCAAGAATAACTTGGCATGAAATTTCCATTTTAACAGAAATTGAAGATGTAGATACTGAAACTAAGTGTTCCAATGGAAAGATCTCGAAAAATTAGTCCGATTAAAAAAAATAGCTCTGAAAACAGCTTCCGAATGAAGAAGTTAAGGTTTTTTGAAGAAAAGTTCTTGAAGATGCCGACAAAGTACGTGAATGTTTGGAAGTGGATGATAATGTTATATTTTAAAAAAATCCCCCCATTTCCAAACTTAATCTAATTAGCTCACTTAAAAAAATTATTTTATGTGACCCACTTTTATAAATAAGTGAAAGTCACTTTTACAATGGTACTTTATGAGCTACCCGCTAAATTGTAACTTAAATAAAAGATAAAGTGACTTTAGAATTATAAGTGACTCACTTTTTATAATGGGTGAGAACACGTTTACATAAAGTAACTTTAAAACATAAGTTACATGTATTTTTTGAAAAAGTAACTCAACAAAAAGAAAGGCTTGAACCCAAGACCTATATTCTCATAAAGTAACTTTGGACCAAGTGAGATAGTTTAAAAGGTTAATAATTTTTGGAAAAGAGGAAGGTTGGTTTGTTTGTTTGTTTTTTTTTTTTTTTTTTAAGTCATTGAAGTTTTGGAGTGCGTGCTTACTTGAAAAATCTATTTTTTCCTACAAAACAAAAAACCACACAACCCAACATGGACATGCAAAAAAAACCAAACTTTATGGCTTGAAGTTATCTTTCGTCAAAAATTAAATATTTTCCTCTATGCTTCTGATTTTCCAAGATCACACTAAGGCGCAGTGGAAAAGAGCATACACATGAGAAAAATCCTTCCTTTCTGTTTCTAATTTTCCCAGATCACACAGAGTCACGGGGCGAAGAGCATATGTAGAAATGAAAGGTATAGATATGGTAATAAAAAACCGAGAGATAAATAAATCGAAATAAACAGAGAGATAAATAACTAAAACTGTAAATAAAGACTGTATACCTCAAGATCTTAAACAAGACGTAGCTAGGGCTACCAATTTTTTTTTTTGTGTGAAACGAAAGAGGTTTCTCACTGGAACAGATGCTCCTAACACAATAGAGTAGTCCCCTCGGTCCGATAGCAGTAAAAAACAATAGCTCTAGGAAACGACAATCAGATGCAGTTGTACCGACTTCAGATTTGGATCACCAATAGATGCGGCCCTGAAATAGCTCTAATACCATGTAGGAATTTACAGGGTAAGTTCCTTAGATAGAACACCAAAGGACACTACTCACAAACAAATCACATATCGGTACACCAATATTCTTGACGTGGTTAAAACCCTCAAAGAGGGAAACAATCCACGAACTGAGCCAACACGGCCACTTTAGGCATTTTATTAATGTAAAAGAAATAAAATTTACATAAGATTCTCTCATGAATGGTCACTTTACAAATGACCCTCCATGCTATTTAAATAGAGATCATGGACTAATCAGGGGTTAAGCCACATCTAGTGTCGGTAATATCGAGGAGAGAATGAACCGTCTGATCACTTAATGTCTAGAACATATCGTGACCATCGAATTGTAAGTTACAAAAGTACATAGTAAAGAAACACACTTTACCTAACTCTACATTAGACCAAGTTATACTTAACTATTTCCTATATGTCAGCATATCCTAATAGTAGAAATACCCAATTACTTACATCAAAACTTCTTTCGCTATGATGTTGATCTACTTGTTGTTTCATTCTATTTTGCGCCAAAGTGAGGTTATCCTTTAAGAGTTTGAGAACTGGTTATTGATGCTCGATGTGATATTTCACTTCTTGAAACTTAGAATTTTCTTTTAAATATGATGTGATGGACGGTGGATGATATCCATAAAGTGCCATAAATGGGGTCATTTTTGCTGCAGTATGGAAGGAAGTGTTATTCCACCATTCAACAAGAGGCAACCACTTGACCCATTGTGTTTGTTTATTAGATACAAAGCAATGAAGATATCCTTCCAAACATTTATTCACTATCTCAGTTTTCCCATAAGATTGAGGATGATAAGATGAGCTATGAGCTAACTAAGTACCCAAATATTGCACCTCTTGTACTCCAAAGAAACATTTGGATATTTTTGCATATAATTGTTTCTCCTCCAATAGTTTGAGCACCCTGTCAACATGTTGAACATGATCCTTCCAAGACCTGTTGTAGATTAGTATATCATCAAACAATACTAACACAAATTTTCTAAGGAAGGGATTGAAAATGGAATTCATCAAACCTTGAAATGTAGAAGGCACATTGGTAAGGCCAAAATGCATGACCAGAAATTCATAATGACCCTCATGAGTTCTAAATGTTGTTTTTGGAATGTCTTCAGTCTTCATTCTGATTTGATGATACTCTAAATGAATATCCAACTTGGTGAAATAAATTTCTCCATTTAATTCCTCCAATAATTTTCAATGACAATAATGGAAAATTTATCTTTAATAGTAAACTTGTTGAGCTCCCTATAATCCAGACACATGCACCATGATCTGTCCTTCTTGTGTACCAATACCACTGGAGTAGAGAAAGAACTTTGACTAGGTTGAATTATACCAACCTCTAGCATTTCTACAACCATACATTCAATTTCACTCTTTCGAGCATATGGATATTTGTAAGCCCTGATGTTTGGGGGAACACTTCCTGGAATCAAATGAATAGAATGATCATTATCATGAATAGGTGGGAGGCCTTTGGGAGTCTCAAATACCTTGGAATGATTGTCCAAAACGTTTTGGAGATATGGAGAAATAGACGATTCGATGTGGGAACCTCTAGTGAACATAATTTTGCAATTACACCATATTGTTCTTTCTTTAGAAGATTTATCATGATGTTAGAGCTGATTATATTTCCCAGTTTCCCTTCGATACCCCTTAATTAAACTTCCTTTCCTTCCCAAAAAAATTTAAAGAAAAGTTTTTTAAAATTAAAAGCTATCGTACCCAAAGATTGTAGCCATTGGAATCCTAGTACAACATCTGCACCACCCATTGGAATAGAAATAATTGGACTATTCAAGACATATTCTCCCATGGATAGCTTGATATTATGGCACTTTCCAGAGCATTTTATGGTTCCTCCATTTGCAACCATTACTTGACACTCTGGTGCTGGATATAGGAAGCAATTCAATTCCTTGGCTATCTTACAATGAATAAAATTATGGGTACTACCCGAATCAATCAACACTATTACCTTTTTCTTCTTGATATTCCCTTCTATCTTGAGAGTTTGAGGAGTGGTAGTTCCTTTCAATGCATTGCAAGATATGGTCAGATTCATTTCTTCTTTCTCTGGGATTGGTTCCTAGTGTATATCCTCTTCTTTTGATGTTTTTTGTTCGTTTCCTTGCTCCTCTTCCCCATCTATGTAAATTAATTTCTTCTCATCACAATTATGACTTTTAGTATATTTTCTATCACAATTGTAACAAATCCCTTTTGCTCTTTTTTCCCCCAATTGTTGTGGTGTCAACCTTGTAGTTGGTGAAAGGTTAGGAGAAACAACACTTCCATCTTTATAGTTGTGAGTGGTAGGCTTCCTTGTTTCCATAATTTTGTTTTCCATTTTTCTTGCCAACCTGAATGCCTTCTCCAATGAATCAGGCTCCCAAAGGCGAACCTATGTTGCATGTTATCCTTTAAATTCCCTATGAACGCATCAATCCAGTGCTCCTTTCGAATGTCTTTTACCATTATATTCAATTTTTGGAAGTCCTCAATGCACTCCATCATTGAACCCTTTTGTTTGAGATTCATCAATTGGCTAAAAAAGGTGTTGCTTTTTGTATCCTCATAATGTGCTATCATTTCTTCCATAAAAATTCCCCAAGTGACAAATTGTTTACGAGAGCAAATCCATCGATACCATACAAACTGATTTGGTTCCAAATATAAAGTTGCAATGCGTACCTTTTGTGTGTTTTGCAGATTATGGAGATCGAAATATTGCTCCATTTGTAGTATCCATGTTACGAGATCCATGCCATCAAACTTCCTCATATCTATATTTGGAACATGGTGGGTCTTCAATCCAATGTTAGTATATGAAATCATGATTAAAATTTATTTTGTTCTCATCATGAGTTTTCTTTACTACCCTTTTGCCATTAGTAAGCATTTGTTGTAGCAACTTTGTCAAATCTATATTCAAATCTTCCATGTTGCCTTTAAGTTTTTCTTCTATACCATTCATCTTGGCTTCCACGCCCTTTTAATTCCTTGAAACTAATTTTTCAACCAAACTTATGTAAAACTTTAAAAAGACTACACATTATTTTTTCACTTTGTAGAAGCTCGATATTGAATCTGTTGTATCTCTGTAATTTCAGATCTCCAAGGTCTCAAATTTCATCTTGCGGTAGCCCTCTGAGTCCTGTTTCTAACCCCACAAGTTTGATCAAGATTGGATTCTTCAAGGAAGAGTTATGCTAAATTTCCCACGATGACCTGATTATAGACTAGTTCAGTAGAGTGAACTTGTACGAAGTGTCATGCATAACTATTTTGACCTTAGGCCATGAAACTGATACAAATAAAACTAAAGACCATCCTATTTGTAAAACGTGTTACGAAATTTCAATCTGATGCTCGAAGAGAAAGTTATGACAATTTTCCTTAGGTCACCTATTTGGGAAGTAATTAAGGAGCCTACAAAACCCCTAAATGTCTTGGACCATATCTCCGAAAATATAGCAAAAAAAGATATGAAATTTAGGTCAGAGATTCATCAATATTTTAGCTCAAATGGGTTTTAATTTCAAAGTCTGAACCTTAGTAGAAAAATCATTATAGTGAAAATTCCATGATGACTTGTTTGTGATGGAATTCTGGGGCTTGCCAAAACCCTAACTTCCTCAGACCATATATCCGAAAATATAGTGAGACAAGATCTAAAATGCGGACCCAAGATTTAGAACGATTTTGGCTCAAATGGGTTTTTGTTTTAGCTTTTGAAACTTTGTAGAGAAACAGTTATAGCGAAAATTCCACGATGACTTGTTTGAAGCAGCAAATCCCTAGAATCCAAAGCTCCGATACCAAATGTTATGAAACCAGCTCACAAAATAGAAGAAAAGATAGATCAACGATTTCAAAATCAGCCTCTTTGAGGGGGAAACCTCCTTTACATTATACAAATGAACAATTCTTGGATGATACAATTGACAAGGCCTCCTTTCTATATATAAGAGTCTAAGGGGTCCCAATACAATCAGAGCCTACATAACAATAATATTTTAGGGGCACAACAATAAAAATAGCGGGATTCTATGGGGCATAATAATAACAAGTAGGTTCCCAAAGGTGAAACTCATGTTGGATGTTATCCTTTAAATTCCCTATGAAAACATCAATCCTATGCTCCTTTGGAATATCATTTACCCTTACATTCAATTTCTGGAAGTTCTCAATGTGCTCCACCATTGAACCCTTTTGTTTGGGATTTATCAATTGGCTAAAGAAAGTGTTCCTCTTTGTATCCTTATAATGTGCTAACATTTCCTTCGTAAAAATTGACCAAGTGATAAGTGGTTTACGAGAACAAAGCCATTGATACCATAAAAACTAATTGGGTTATAAATATAAAGTTGCAATGCATACCTTTTGTGTGTGTTGCACATTATGGAAATCAAAATATTATTCCATTTGTATTATCCATGTTATCAGATCCTTGCTATCCAACTTCCTCATATCAATCTTTGGAATATGGTGGACCTTTAATCTAATGTTATAGTCTATGAAATCATGATTAACATTTCTTTTTTACTCATAATGAGTTTCATATAATACCTTTTCTCCATTAGGAAACATTTCTTGTAGCAACTTTGTCAAACCTTCCATGTCTGCTTTTAAACCATTCTTCAATTCTTCCATGTTGCCTTTCATTTTTGATTTTATGCCATCCATATTAGCTTTCATACCATCCTTCAAACATTCCATGCCTTATTTTAAGATATTCTTCAAGCCATCCATCTTAGCTTCCATTTCATTTTTGGTTATTCTATGTGAGAGCTAAATTTGTTGCACTTGGTCTCCTTATTATGATATATCACGTTGCATTTATTCCTCTTTTTCATGTGTCATAATATAGCTTTCCGGTATCTTACTAGGTGTTTCCATTTTCTTTCTTCGATTCATTTTGGAATCAAACAATGATATTTATGCTTCACTATGCCCTTTGAATAATTTCAAACTAATTTTTCAAACAAAACTTATGCAAATTTTAAAAACTACACACTTCTTTCTTTTTTTTTTTTTTTTTTTTTTTTTTTTTTTTTTTTTTTTTTTTTTTTTTTTTTTTTTTTTTTTTTTTTTTTTTCGCTTTGTAGGAGATCGATATTGAATCTATTCTATTTCTGTAATTTTGGATCTCCAAGATTTGAAATTTTTTCCTGTGGTATCCCTCTGACCTCTTTCCAACCCCACAAGTTTGATTGAGGTTGGATTCTGCAAGAAAGAGTTATGCCCAATCTCCCACGATGGTATGATTATAGACTGGTTCGGTAGAGCTAACTTGTACAGAGTGCCACGTGTCACTATTTCAACCTTTGGCCCTAGAAATGATACCCAAAAAACTACACTCCTTCCTATTTCTGTCACTTTTTACTAAATTTAAATCTGATGCTCAGAGAGAAAGTTATGAGGATTTTCCCAAGGTCACAAGTTTGAGATGGAATTCTAGAGTCTACAAAAACCATAAGCTCGTCGGATCATATATTAGAAAATATAGTGATACAAGATCTGAAATTTGTACAAAAGGTTCACCAAGACTTCAGCTCCACATGGCTTCAATTTAAGCTTCTGAAGCTTCATAGAAAAAATGTTATAACAAAAATTCTACAATGACTTGTTTGAAGCAACGAAACCCTAGAATCCAAAGCTCTGATACCAAATGTTATGCAACCAAATCACAAATAGATAGATCAACGACTTAAAATTTATCCTCTTCGAAGAGGAAACCTCCTTTAAATTACATAAATGAACAATTCTTGGATGATTCAAATGAAAAAACCTCATTTCTATATATAGGAGTCTAAGGGGTCACAATATAATTAGAGCCTACATGACAATAATAATGTAAGGGCACAACAAAAACAATATGGGCTTCTATGGGGTACAATAATAACAATATGGGGACTACATGGGAACAACAATAAAAATAAGGGGTTATAATAGTATTATATGGACCTAACAAAATAGTTTGCTTCTAGTAGTGGAGATTGAAGCCCGATGGCAGCATCAACCAGTTGACAACCTGTTTCAACAATCGTTTGGTGGAATTCCTGTTAAGAGAGAGTTTTGGTAGTTAAGCCAAATTAAACCGCAGATAAAAATAGAGAAGCTATAGTAAAACCTGTAAAAGCTCCAAATTAATTGAAATAAGAAGAAAAAAAAGACTTGAATTAGAAATTAAGCCCAGAACTATAGATCAAGATTGAACAACAGTTAAAAGACTAATATGAATAGGACAAAGGAAAAAAATATTGATGCATGCAGAAATCCAAGAAGCCAAAATTATCAAAATAAAAACTTTATAAGAAGGCTCGATTAAGCAAGATATGTGCAATGTTTTTTTGAGACAAAGTTTTTGGTGCAGTGAGGTGTTGGTATGGTGAATTTGTTGAATGAGAATTCAAGTAGCAAATTGTGTAGCAAGTAACAGAATTCGAGAGTAGCAGATGGTTGTTGGTGGTTGTACGAGAGTGTGTAGAAGAATTGTGAGAGCAACAAAATGTTGATGGGTTGTTGCATGAGAGAGCAGAAGAATTGTTGGTGCAACATAATGGTGAGTAGAGCTTGGTGATGTTATTTGTGGTTGTATCAGTAACTAGAGATTGTTGAAGATGTTTCTGGTAGCTTTGGTGATCAATTGCACTGGAAAAATTTGTTTGTCTAAGAGGTAAGAGGTCTATTAGTTCTAATGTGAAAATGGATGAAAGATAGATCAACAAGAACATCAAGTGGTAGCTTGCAGACTAGGGGTAACATCTCTTCTAGTGGGTTCTAGTAAATATTTGGGGGCGAGATTCCCTTTCAACAAATACTGATAAACGAGCAGGGGCAAGATTCCTTTCCAGTGGGTACTGCAGCAAGGGCAACAACCCCTTTCAATGGTAGCTAATAAATGAGCAGGGATTGAAGTTCATTTCGGTAGTAACTAATAAACCTACAAGTGGTAGCTTGTGGGGTGATGATGTAATAAAGTTGAAGCTTGTAATAAAAAGAATATTCATGTCTTATGTATATGTTGATCATGTGATTGATGTTTATGATTTTATACATGATTGAGTTGTGTTTTTGATCGATGAATAATTGTTAAAGAGATTAAAAAGTGAAATTTACGAAGAATTGTATAATTTGGCCACACTACTGATTCACCCCCCCTCTCAGTAGTGTCTTGGTTCCCATTGTTTCTAACAAGAGGTACTAAAGGATTCACTGAGAGCTTCAATGGACACATAACCAAGATAAGAAATTTTGTCCTTTTAGTATATTAGGAGTCCATAGTAGTTGCCATTGAACTACCTCATACTGGTAAATGTTGGTTGAAGGGGATGAGGATAAGATGGCATAATTAGGATAGATACTTGTTACCAACCCATATAAACCATGATTGGAGTAAAGACATCCCATAGCCAAGGCCAAGGAAGAATGGAGGGGTGTTTTAATAGCTATAAAGTAGTTTATAACTTGTGAAGGAAGGTATGCAATGATTTTTATACCATGTGTTTTTGTTAAGTTTTAAAGGGAAGAAATCAATCTCCCTTTCATTTTATGGAAAAGCTTGATCAAAATGGTGACCCATGTCTAGTCACATCCTACGAATGTATAATGGAGCTTGTTTCATCATGGAATGATTAAAATACTCATTAGGGATGGGTTGAAGAAAAAAATAAGTTATGGAACCATTCTTTATTATAGAATCAATTCCAAGAACATTCTATTGCAGATGAAATTCCTAATTCCTTGTCAATGAAGTACCCTTTGGGAAAACTAACAGAAAGAAGAGAGATACAAGGGAGACTTTGCCAGAAGGAGAGGAACCTTATATAAAGATTATGACCAACATATCAGATAACCCCAACTCTAAGGCTAATAAGAGGATGAAGTAAAAGGGTAAGTTGGTAATTGGGAGGAAGAGTAAAAGGGCAAACAATTCCCCAGTAGCTCAGGTAAATAAACCCTCGCCTACCAAAATTTTAGCTAGGTAAGAATTGAAGCAGAGAAAATATGAAGAAGAAGATGAGGAGGCTATCATCAAGAGTGTGCCTACAAGGCCACACACTTGTTTTTCCACCAAGGATATTCCTTCTTTGATAAAAAACATGAATATAGTCATAGAAGTTAATGAGCCAAGGAAAACAAGTCCAAACTAGAGAACAATAGCAACAAATAGTGAACCTAGGGTAGTGAGACCTTATCAACTAATAGAACATGTTGTTTCCAACCCTTGCTTTGAATTTGAATAATTTGATAAATATGATGCTATTAAAGAGGTAATCCACCCAAGTTTTGTGTGTTTTGATAATTCATCAAAGTTAAAGAAGAAGAACAAAACAAAATAAAGGACTTAAGGAGGAAACTAAAGAATATGAACGTTTGGATAGTGTTGTAGCATTTTGTTGTCTTAGGGGATTTAGTGAAAAGGCTAGAATTTTTCTTGAAATTGGCTAATTTGTTTTCTGGCTATGAACATATCCAAATTTCGGTGACAAAGTCATTTTTTTTTTACAATAGTTTCAAATTTTAAATATATTTGATTTTATAGAAGTATAATTACATACTTTTATAAAGTTTTTTATATTTAAAATATTAAAATCTTGGGTTAAAAGTTATTGGACCGATGGAACAATCTTCAAAGTCATGTTACATATGCCATCATGATCCACCATCCACCAAGTCATTGAAGTTTGCCAAGTAACTGAACTACAAGTCATATTAACACTCAACACAAGTGCCAAAACAAGGTGGGAGTGTAAACCTTTGCACTACATGTAGAAATGATATGAAATTAATGGTGTATATAAACACCACGATCTTCATCCATCCATAAAATGTGGGATGATTCCCCGCAAACAAACAAAACAAATAAAAAACGCAACATTGACTTTCAAAACACTATAGCAAAATAAATAGAGCGCACTCACACAAAGGGCCAATACTCAAAGGAGCTTGGACAGATGTCAACCACGCCCTCAAAATTTCTCACAAGAGTCACAAGGACGCCAAGGGATAGAGATAAGTGTTGGGAAATTAAAAGTATGTCCAGGATAGTGTACAACCCATGCACAAATAGTTAAATCTTGAAGGTTGCCAAAGCAAACACATATATTCTCATTTTGACACAACGCCCAACCATGTGCCAAATGATCTTCACATTGATCTCAAACTTCGTTATCAAATTAAAGAGATTTGAGTGGTAAAGCTTTAAATTATGTTTGCAGATCTTAGAATATTCCTGAAGGCTCATCATATGGGAATTGGTATAAGTTTATCTTTTGAAGAAATACAATGACAGGTTTGAAGTCTTTTAAAGACACTAGGGTTGCAACTTCAAATATTAGTTTGAGTACATAGGCATAAAGCACTTGTATTGCATCAACTAGGTTGTGTGATGCTAGAAAGGAAATAGTACATGTAAGCGAAAAAATGGTTTGAAAATGTTGTTGATGCAGGGCATGATTATCACTGTATTGTTGTGGCAAGAGCCAAGTTCAAGCGGGGCCATATACATTCTGCTTATTTAGAGGCTAACAATTTGATATCTCACTATAAGCAAGACAGATGGATGTATTAGGAAATGTATTTGTATTGTTTTGGGCAAAGAAAAATTGTGGAATCAAACTCAACAACGAAGTTGGAGCCAACTATTTCAAATCCATAGGTTTAAAATGCTCACAGTTTTCGACGGTGAGCATGAGCACTCACAAATCGAAGGCTCGTATTTAATGTGGACCCCAATTGTTTTCCACATTTTATAGAGGGGAGCCTCCACAATTTTTGGTTTTGTGAAACCACTTTGGGCACATGGAAATAGGTGGCAAATTGTGCACTCCCCTCTTGAAGAAACCATAAACCACAAGTACCAACCTCGCCGTGCCCCCCCCCCCAACAAACAATCTACTTCTAGGTTTAGAGGCATGCAAGTTACATTGGCATTTGTAAGTAATTCACGTTGTATTCTTGACTCGCCCGGTGGGTTGGTTTCTATTTTAAGTGTTGATCATAAGCTTAAGGCTAATATCTAAAAGAGAGAGCACATAGTGACCAGTGGTAATATTTCTAGATTGAATATTGTTGGTGGAGCCAATATTGTGCCCATACCTCGTATAAAACAAGTGAAGCTATGCCAAAATATTCGACTTTAATCTTTGGTAATAAGAAGGGATCGATTTCACTCAATGGATGGGTAACTGTAGGATGTAACATATTATTGCTACCATCAAGATTTGAACCCTGTGGCCTCAATGAGTTGTATGTGGTGAAATATGGGACAGTTCCAATTATTCATTGCATGAGGGTTTCCAAAATACCATCAAAGGGTATTGATGATGGCCTTATAAAGGTTTTATAGGGTAAAGTCAGATGCAGAGAAAAATGAGGAAAGAGTTTTCTATCAAGGCCGATTGAGCTTGACATGTGGATTTTGTTCATAGGGTTAATATGTGGTATTGGGGCAACCCTCACTGCCATAGATAACATAGGTCAAAATTTAAGCCAAAGCGGTAGGCGAACTTGACAAGTAAAAAATGTGTTTATAAAGCAAGTTTTGATTTAAACAACTACTACTATCCTTAGCCTATATCATGTCCAAGATTATCATAGAACCCATGGCTTAAATGTTATTATTGTGCAAGATCCAAGACATGTTAGGAATCTTGAATTTGTTGGAGAAATGATCAGGTGTAAAATCTTGAGTTGGAAAAGATATACATGCAAAATGATTCAGAGGCACATAGAGTTGGAACCCATCTTTAAAGAGGGAGCCAGCCTATCCTTAATGGTTGGGCTAACATTTGTGCATTTATTTTAAAAGTTTAAAAAATTATAATTGTAAGAAGGGAGAAGCATCAATTATAAGTTCCCAAACAACAGTTAAGAGATTTCTTCAAAGGAGTATCTTCCTATTTAAAATTTTGCATGCCATAATAGTATGATAATGCACCCCTAGTTCCTTTTTAGGTTTTATATGCAGGAATATGAGTTATCAACAAGGAAAAGAGGGTGATCTTCTCGTAATCTATTTAGAGAAATTTGTTTGCAGAGACAAGTTCTAAATGCTCAGTTAGCATCTAATGGGTATGGAAGGAATCCTATGCCTAAAAATTGTCCCTTTGTAAGATTGTAAACAACTATATAAAAGGGCTACATTATTGCTATTAGAGGCATGAAATTCCTTCTTGCAAATTCATTGCAATAGCTGATGCTTTAACCAAAAGTTTTGGACAAGCATTTATGGATAAAGAAAGATATGATTCTGATAATTTTTGTTCATCACAAGAATATTGCATCATTTGAAAGTAGTGATCAGACATTTCCTCAGTCCATTGAACATAAACCTTTTTCATGCCGTGTGAATTAGCCTGGCGATGATGGTTTCTCCTTGCATATCACATTCAAAATGCAGGTGGAAATTTCATTTGAGTTATTTCTTTACACAATGGCTCAATAGAGGATATTGATGTAAATTTTTTTCAAGAACCAGCACCAATGGGACACTTCCTATTTGCAATCTTTGTAAAAAGAAGGTTTGTGCTTAATCTAAATTTTAAAAAAATAAACTACTTTAAGGGGTTTTGATGAAGCTTAAAAATTGCATCTTGTTCGCAGGAATATATATTTTTTTACAAGAGTGCACATATGATAACATCATCTTCTCATAGGTGATAAAAGTGCGAATTTTCCACAGGAAGTAGAATTTAGGTTGTTTGATTAAAATTTACATCTTGGAAACATTTTGGCAAGGCATATGGGTAAAATCAAAGGCATGAAAAGGTCAAAACTTGAATTTTAGGCACAAGATCATCAAAGTGAGAATCAAATTGAGCATTAAGAGGAGTGTTAAAAGATAAGAAGAGATGGGAGTTTGAGACAACTAATGAGGATAAGAGATTGATCTTCTTCAGTATTCTCAGGAATTATTTGAGTATTTAACTAGTTCAAGGGTCGAATTAATCCTATATTTTCAGGCATAGAATAACTAATGTGAGTCAAAGGATAGGTGTCAAGTAAATATAAAAGCTCTAATTTTAAAGGAATTAGTAGGATATTGCATTCACTATTTCAAGTAGAGAAATAATCGACAAATCCAAATTCCAAGGCAGAGGATCAAAAGGATAAAGGACTGCTTTCATATTTAAAGGCAAGATTTAAGAAATCAGTTCTAGGAATGAAGGTTGTCAATCAACATTAATGAACTAATTCCCAGATATAAAGGCAGAATACTTTCAATCAGTTCCATATTTCCTGCAATTATTTAGAGATTATTTTTATTTTTGGTGATTTATTTAGATTTTTATTCGAGGAATATTGTAATAATTTCTGGATTGGTAATGTTCTCTATATTGTTTGATTTGTAATAAGGAAGTTTGGCTTTTGATGCCAAAACCCTCACATTTTTTATAAAGACATCTACTGTAGAATTTTCAATTGATGGTTTTTGGCTTCAATTTTATGACAAAATTTGTTTCTAATGTATGTTCTTTCATGTAATTCAATATATTTATTTCTGCATGCATGTGGAGGTGTGTAGGTATTCAGGAAATATTGGGTTGAGTGTTAAATCCCATGAAATCCCATCGCGAAGTTATTTTCATTAATAATTACATTAGAATGGCAATGTGTCACTGTCGATCCCTCAACATCATAATATTGTCGATATTTGAACAGTTATTGGATGTATTTTGTTTAGTTGTTAAGGGTGTCTCTTTATGCTTTCTGATCTTATTAGCTAGTCTAAGTGTTCAGTGTGAATATATATGCTACCTCATAGCTCTACCTCTTCCATCATGAACCTTTCAAGCTATGTTATTCTGCCACAACTGAATGTTGATACTTTGATAGGGCCTCTACAAGAGAGGGATTTATTTGTTAACTAGGTAATGGAAACCTAAAGCAACCACCCCATACAACAACCCCTAGATCTGGCCATTGTGCTTCATAGGCTAGTTTCTACTGACAATGAACAATAAAAATCCTCGTAACACTTGAGGGAGCCCCTTTGGTTCGAGGGTTACCTCGAACCTAGCCTTGGCCGAGTTAGTTTCTCGGCCCAGTTTCATAGCCAAGAACTGCCTTCGAGAAACATTACAACATTTGGCGTTGTTTCTGAGGAGCATAGTAACAAAAAGTATTTCCCTAGGGATTGATCAGACTAGATCCACTCTTTGTTGGTGAACAACGACTAGACATTAATTATTGGTTGCATTTCTTTCACCTAATAGTTCCACTTTGCTTATTTGGTGATTCCACTGGGCTGAAAATTCCACTGGTTTGAGATGTCAGATGCCTTTACTGTTGTGTTTGTTCAAGGACCACTGATGGTTGCAATGATATGTATATTTTTATTCCTCTCCGTTGTGAGCAGAAATTTCAGATGTCTACAGAGGTTGCAATTTTCCAAATCCACATCTAAGTATCAATTGCCTATGGAATTTAATTTTCATATTGTAAATATTTTTCAAGTTATCGGTTAAATGCAAGATGATTCGCTAGTTAATCCAATTTTCACTTGGTTACACTGGGAATATGACTACACCTAACAATGCAAAGTTTCAACTTGGTAATGTCGATGTGTGTGTATAAGATCAGTTGATTCTAGTGTGTAGTTTATAAAAAATCAGTTTACAATGTGTTTGAATAAAATCATTTTGAGCAGGTTGGCGTGCAAATAGACCAGCTGATCTTTAGCATTTTTAGTTTGGGGTTTGATATGAATATGAATATTTCAAAGTTGGTTAGTTTGGAAAATTTTATTGGTGACTCCATGGTTGGAAGAAGCCATACCCCGGTTTCAAAATATCACTTTCATTCGTTGCTTTGATTGTTGCAAGATTTTCACCTCTAAATTTTTCAAATACACTTGGTTATCCAAATTCCATGCCAATACAAAAAAATTGAAGCACTCTTTTCCTAAGTTCATTGGAGCTAATGTAGGAAACCCTCTACAACATTCAAAAGAAAAATTTGGATGGATTTATTTGGATTTCAAAATATTTTGTAGCAAGTAGATGTTTTAAGTGAAGTTTTAGATTAAATAGAGCACAGGTTGAAGTTTTGAAGTTGCACTATGGTTTCTCGTTTTAGTTAAAAGTTGCAGATTGTTGTTTTCAGATAAAAGCCATAATTGGTTTTAATGACATGACTCTAATTTCCAAATGACTAAAGGCATATGTTTATGGGTTCTCTGCATCCCACATGGAAAAGAAATCCCCAGTTGTAGCATTTTCTTGCCTTAGGAGATTTAGTGAAAAGGCTACACATTTTTTGAATTGACTATTTTTTTTTTCTTGCTATGGGCATATCCAAATTTTAGTGGATAAGCCATTTTTTTTTTACAATAGTTTTAAATTTTAAATATATTTGATTTTATAAAAATATATATATATATATATATTATATATTTAAAATATTTAAAATATTAAAGCCTTGGGTTAAAAGTTATTGGACGGATGGACCAATCTCCAAAGTCATGTTACATATGCCATCATTATCCACTATCCACCAAGACATAGTCCCCATTTGTAACATTTTCTTGTCCTAGGAGATTTAGTGAAAAGGATACACATTTTTTTGAATTGGCTAATTTGTTTTCTAGCTATGAACATATCCAAATTTCAGTGGCAAAGTCATTTATTATTATTATTTTTTACAGTAGTTTTAAATTTTAGATATATTTGATTTTATAAAAATATAATTATATATTTTTACAAATTTAAAAATATTTAAACCGAAATTTAAATATATTTGATTTTATAAAAATATAAATATAAATTTTTATAAATTTAAAATATTAAAACCTTAGGTTAAAAGTTATTGGACCGATGGACCAATCTCAAAAGTTGTTACATATACCATCACTATCCACTATCCACCAAGTCACTGGAGTTTGCCAAGAAACCAAACTAAAGTCAAGTTAACACTCAATGCAAGCACCAAACCAAGGAGGCAGTGTAAACCTTTACACTATGCATCGAAAGGATATGAAATTAATGGTGTATATAAAGACTGCGATCTTCATCCATTCAACAAATGTGGGATAATTCCCCACAAAAAAAATAAAAAATAAAAAAGGAGTCGTCTAACGAGGTGGAGGAATTGCTCGGACGACCAAAAGTGACTGGAATCCGGGCAAAAAAAATCAAAAAATCTTGTAGAGTCAGTGTTTGAATCATGTTTTTGATGGTGGAAATGGATTCAACACCATCAAAAATGTCTAAGACACCTAAAATTTTGAAGTTTAACAACTATAACTTGGATTTACAAAAATCCTAGTTGGATTTTCTCTGGATATGATTGGAATTTCCATGACTTTCCGAGAAATTCCTCCACCTCTTTAGACTAAGCGAATAAAAAACATAGCATTTAATTTCAAAACCCTTTAGCCAAAGAAAAGCGCGCTCACACAAATGACCAATACTCAAAGGAGCTTGGACAAATGTCAACCACACCCTCAAGAATTTCTCACAAATGTCACAAGGACGCCAAGGGAGAGAGCTAAGTGTTGTAAAATGAAAAGTGTGCCCAGGATATTATACAATTCATGCACAAATAGTTAAATGTTGAAGGGTGCCAAAGAAAACACAGATCTACTCATTTTGACATCATGCCCAGTCATGTGTCAAATGATCTTCACTTTGATCTCAAACTTCGTTATCAAATTAAAGCGATTTGAGGGGTAAAGCTTTAAATTATGTTTGTAGGTCTTTGAAGATGCTTGTAAGCTCAACGCATGGGAATTGTTCTAAGTTGATATTTTGAAGAAATACAGTGACACGTTCAAAGTCTTTCAAAGACACTAGGGCTGCAACTTTGAATATCAATTTTATTACATGGGCAGAAAGCACTTGTATTGCATCAATTGGGTTGTGTGATGCTAGAAATGCAACAATATAGGGAGGTACAAATTTGGTTGAAAATTTTATTGAGGCAGGCATGATTATTCTCTCTATTGTTGTGGAAAGAGAAAAGTTCAAGCGAGACCATATACGTTCTGCTTATTTAGAGGCTAATAATTTGATATCTCGCTATAAGCGAGCAGGATGGATGCATCAAGAAAGGTCTTTGTATTTTTGTGGAAAAGAAAAATGGCAAACTCAAACTCAACAATGGAGTTGGACCCAACTCTTTCAAATCCATAGGTTTAAAATGATCGCAATTTTCGATGGTGAGCATGAGCACTCAAAAATTGAAGGTTGGTATTTAGAGGTGGACCTCCAAAATTTTCTACATTTAATGGAGAGGGGGCCTCCACAATTTTTGGTTTTGTAAAACCACTTTGGGAACATGGAAGCAGGTGATAAATTGCACACCCTCCTCTTGAAAAACAACAAACTTCCAGTACCCCACATGCAATCTATTTCTAGGTTTAGAAACATACAAGTTACGTGGCATCTGTAAGTGATTCATGTTGCATTCTTGAATCGCCACGAGGGTTGGTTTCTCTTTTAAGTGTTGATCACAGGCTCGAGGACAATCTCGAAAAGCGAGAACGCATAGTGACCAGTGGTGGTAAGATTTCTAGATTTAATATTGTTGGTGGAGCCAATATTGTACCCATACCTCCTATAAAACAAGTGAAGTTATTCTAAAATATTCGGCTTGAACCTTTGGTACTAAGAAGGGATCGATTTCACTCAATGGATTGGATCAAATTTTTGATGAGAACAATTCTCTATCTTGTGGGGATCATCAGAGGCTACGTTGAATTCATTGTAACTATTTCACACAAAATAATTGCAGGATGTAACATCATATTGCTACTATCAAGTTTTGAAACCTATGGCCTCAACAAGTTGTATGTGATAAAATATGGGGCAGTTCCAATTGTTCATTGCACTGAAATTTTCAAAAGACTATCACAGCGCATTGATATGGCCTTATAAAGGTTTTTAGAGGGTAAAGTTAGAGAAAAATGAAGAAATATCTTTCAATCAAGGCTTATTGAGTTTGCATGTGGATTCTATTCATAGGGTTAATATGTGGTGTTGGGGCAGTCCTCATTACCATAGACAATATAGGTCAGAATTTAAGCCAAAGTGGTAGGCGAGTACAAAATGTGTTTATAAAGAAAGACTTGAGTCAAACAACTACTACTATCTTGAGCCTATATCATGTCTAAGCTTATCATAGAACCCATGGCTTAAATGTTCCTGTTGTGCAAGATCGAGGACAAGTTAGGATTTTTGAATTTGTTGGAGAAAGGATCAGGTGTAAAATATCAAGTTGGAAAATATATACATGCAAAATGATTGAGAGGAACATAGTTCTGGAACTCATCTTTAAAGAGGGAGTCAAAGACTATCCTTAATGGTTGGACTTATATTTGTGTAATTATATTAAAAGTTTAAACAATTATAATTGTAATAAGGAAGAAGCATCAATTGTACGTTCCTAAACACCAGTTAAGAGATTTCTTGAAGGGAGCATCTTCCTATTTACAATTTTGAATGCTAGAATAGTATGAGAATGCACACCTAATTCATTTTTAGGTTTTATATGCATTAATATGGGTTAACAACAAGGAAAAGAGGGTGATCTTCTTGTCATCTATTTGAACAAAGTTGTTTGCAGAGGCAAGTTCTAAATGTCCAGTTAGCATCCAATGGGCATGGAAGGAAAAAATGCCTAAAATTTTTCCCTTTGCAAGAATGTAAACAACTGTATAAAAGGGCTATACAATTGCTATTAGAGGCATGGAATTCCTTCTTGCAAAGTTGTTGCAATATCTGATGCTTTAACCAAAATTTTTGGACAATCATTTACGGATAAAGAAATATATGGTTTTTATCATTTTTGTTCATCACAAGCAGATTGCATTGTTTGAAAGTAGTGCTTAGACATTTCCTCAGTCCATTGAACATGAACCTTTGTCAAACCGTGTGAATTATTCTAGTGATGATGGTTTCTCCTTGCATCTCACATTCAAAAAGGAGGTGGAAATTTCATTTGAGTTATTTCTTTACATAATGGCCCAACATAGGATACTAATGTAAAGAATTTGTCAAGAACTAGCGCTAATGGACACTTCCTGTTTGCAATCTTTGTAAAAATAAGGTCTATGGTTAATCTCAATTTTCAAAAGAATAAACTACTTTTAGGGTTTTAATGAAGTATAAAAAATGACATTTGGTTCATAGGAATAATTTTTTTGTTTTAAAAGAGTGTAGAGATGATATCATCTTCTCACAATTGATGAAAGTGCTAGTTTCCCATAGTAAGTAGAATTTATGTCGTTTAATGAAAATTCACATCTTGGAAACATTTGGGCAATGTATATGCGTAAAATTAAAGGCATGAAAATGTCAATGCCAACTTTTTAGGCACAAGATCAACGAGGCGAGAATCAAATTGAGCATTAAGAGGAGTGTTAAAAGATAAGAAGAGATGGCAGTTTGAGACAACTAATAAGGATAAGAGGCCGGTCTTCTTTTGTATTCTCAGACACTATTTGAGTATTCAATTAATTCAATGGTCAAATTAATCCTAGATTCTCAGGCATAAAATAGTTGTCAGTCAAAGGATAGGTGGAACATAAAGATTAAAGCTCCAGTTTTAAAGGCATTAGTAGGAGATTACATTCACTATTTCAAGTAGATAACTAATCAATAGCTCCAAATTCCAAGGCAAAGGATCAATAGGATAAATGATTGCTTTCAGATTTAAAGGAAATATTTAAGCAATCATCTCCAACAATGAAGGGAGTCAATCAACATCAATGAACTAATTCGCATATATAAAAGAAAAATACTTTCAATCAGTTCTAGATTTCTTGCAATTATTAAGAGGTTATTTTTGTTGGACACCTAATCCTCAATGGGTTAGTGTGGAAGTCGAATAGACAAAAGGAGTCCAAGAGACCTTGGGATGTGGAAACCAACGGTCAAACTATGTACTGTAAATGTATATCACTTGTTAATAAAAATATATTTTCATGTTTTATCTTTTAGATTATGTTGCTGCCATGTGTGTGTTTAACATGGTATCAAAGCAATGATGTGTGGCTTGTGTAGTTTTCTTCCTCACAGTTTATGCCTTAGGTAGAAAATAAAAAATAAAAAAATGCCATGTTATTATTTCCTGCGTAGCTGGTCTGAGCTGCCTTGAATAGTGCTGGCTTGGTCTTCATTACTTGTAATGTTCCATGCATACCTAACTCTTCTGAGCACTTTGCCTTCGTGTGGCCTTCTTGCATGTCAGAACTATCATTCCTTGGCCTCGTATGCATCGATTTGTTCTTGAGATATTATGCTCTGACATGACATTATACTGCGCCAATTGTGTTAGGTAGAAAGGAATCGAATGCTTATCTTTTGATATCTATTATTAATATTCATCATTTATGCATTAGGTTTTCTACCCTGCAATTCCCTACCAACTCTATCAATCCTAAAATTTCCTCAGCATTATCGATTCTCTTTCTCCATGAATAAGCATTGGTCTCTGTCCCATGCAATTTATAAATAAATTCAAACAAAAAAAAAGGAAACGGTCCCTGATTAGAGGTCAATTTGTGAGGCAAACTAATGATATTGAAGCAGCTGGTGCTAATGGGGTTGTTTATGGTGTCGATTCCTCTGAAGATGAGGATGATGGGTATGTACATGGTTCTAGGGAATTAACACTGACGTCTTCCCCTGAAAGCTTGGCTGGAGACACCGAGAATGCTATCTAATATCAAAGACAGAACTTTAGAATTCAACTATTGTTCTAATGAGCATGTTGACATGGTCCTTCTCCCATTCTAAATTTCTCTCTCTCTTTTTGGACCAAAAAAAAAAATTTTGATTCAGTGGTAACAACTGTTGTGTTTATCATATCTGGGATTTCAATGTATAGGACTCTTGGTATTTTATATCTATTCTCAAAGTCTTGATTTAAAAAACTTTGTGGTTTTGAAGTGCTAATACAGAGAACGTGCATATAGATGTCTTTTGTAGAAGATTGAAGGATACTGTAACTATTCACAAACTATTTATTGCCTCCAAATCCGAATATTCAGCCAGTTTCTGGCGGAAATTTCATGGCTAATTTAGTTTATCGTATTATGCCTGTTCAAATGTTGCTTGTCGTTTTGTTGTACGTTTAAGCAACAATTATTCGTTATTGATTTCCTCGGAAAGAATGAAGAAGTTCCTCATTGTACAAAAAAGCATATGGAATGTCTTGGTCATTATCTTCGCGTCGGTCATTGTTGATAATGCGTTGAAAGAATGTGTTGAAACTCCTGCATGGTGATGTATGAGGTTTTTGTTTGAACACTGTGACTTAACTATTGTTCTTTCCGTAAAGCCTGCATGTATTGGCAATTTTGTGGCTAATACGTTCATATATGTTCATATATGTGCGATGGCTCATGTTAAATGTTACACCATGAGTGAAGTATTGAACTTCTGGAGATACGTTAAAATTTGTTGAAAACAGTGCCTTATATGATGTGTAGAGTATTTTATGTATGTTGGTGACATATGTGTCCGTTATTTATGCATTGAACGACCTTATGCATTGGGAGGTTGAACGTCTCTATGCATTAAATATTAGTGAGCTGGTTTATTTCTATTTTAGTGTACACCTGACATCTTCAAAATTTTGTTACTATGGTGCATGGTGATGCTCTTTGTTGTGTGTTACTTTTGCAAGTGTTCTATGATGCGTTGAAGACCATGTGTGCATTGATGGATGATGTGTTGCATGCTTTGAAAACACAATGTGCCTATTTCGAAATCTGTGTGCGACTATTGAGTTCTTTGTGGTAAATTACATACTATGAATACCATGAAGCATCTCTGTTGTGTGGTATATATATAATGGTATGGTGAATGAGGTGCTGGCTACAATTGAATGCACATAAACGTTGCTATGCTTTTGGTGGAAGACTGTGGATGATGTTGGAATGTTGGTCACTAGTGGAATACTGAACGACCCTACATTAAATCATTTTTATTAAGAACATGTGTTGAGTAGGAATTGGAGTTATATTCTGGTCGATATATATTTTGAAGATCAACCATATGATAGAGGTCGTGTGTGAAATATTTGTGTTTAACAAATTGAATATATTTTCTCTCTTATCTTGCACACACCTCAACATGATCGATATGATCAAATATCTATATATGTGAAAGTATGGAGTATCGGAAGCACCGCAGAACAGCTTCGCAGTGGTGTGGAGAGCAGAGAGACTCGCACAAGAGAAGCTGTGTGTTAAAGCAACGAGCTGGTCGGTTCATCTTTGTGCGTTCATACATGCATGAACAAGTGGAATAATCCATTCATTGGTGCGTAGCTCCTACAAGTGGTTCACTGTTGCGTTCGTCATTCTTATTGGAATACTGGAGGTATCGTTGACTCTTTATATATATTGCATTCTGACATATGCTCTCTTAGACCTCCATAAATTCTATGTGATATATGAGAGTAGATTGTTTTCTTTGAAGAAAGAGGCAAGATCAGAGAATATTTGTTCGTACCCTAGTCAAAGCATTTATATATGAGCATTCAAGTCCTATCCATGACATGGTGCTATAGTTGTTGAAGTTTTGATAACCATCATTTTTGCTTTGAAAGTGAAGGAGTATTTGAAGGATCCAAACAAGTTTGAAGTTGTTGCTGCCCTAGTGTGGCATTGTATTTAAAACTCATTATAGTTTTTATCTACATATATATGCATTGATTCCTTGATTCGACTGCTGCATAAGAGTTTGGTGGGTTGTATAAAGACAATGATTGTTTTGACAAATAAAAGTAATCTTTTGTGTAAAAAAGTTTAGTCGGTTGTATTGTTAGAACATAGTGCTGGTCATGAGTAAACTCTTATTTTTATGTAATGGATTGTAATTGGTGCTTGCTGGTTTCACACTAATCATTTGCTGCACATTTATAAAGGATATTGCTGTGTACTGTGAGTGGGTATTACTTTTCTGCAATGAGTAGTAGTTGTGATCAGTTTTTAAGGTGTAATTCTGACTTTGAAAAAAAAAATGGCCAGAACCAATGAAATATTAGAGTTCCTCAAAACTCTCATATTGTCTACTACTCATGATACATTAAAAGTCATCAAAGTTTCTCTCACAGACATTCAGGTTTTTCTACAAAATGCACTAGAGAAAATTGATTTCTTGCAGCTCGAATCTCAGCTACAACAAGAAGAATTAAAATAGAGGAGTCATTCTAAACCTATTTCTGTTCAGAAGATTGAAACAGACTCCCATAAAGCATCAGTTGTACATGTAGATGCAGAAGTTCAGTTTGCACTTCCCAAGCCCATCATGAGACCTTGGGAATAGCTTGTCCACAACAAGCACAAAACTAGTCTTGAATATGACAAGGATGTGTCATTTCATATTCCAGACTACTCAAAGCCCATTCAGTTTCAGAGTGTTGGATTCCTTCATGACAGTTCACCTCTAGCTGTTCCAGATTTTGCTCCTCTTCCACAGCAACATCAACAACAATAGACTGTGAAATGCCAACACTGTGACTGAGTTGGCCCTCTGAAAGATCACTGTTTTGATATTCATCCATGTAAGCATTGTCATAAAACCAATCATTCTTCAAACAGATGCTTCAAAAACAAACGTCCTGCAAGAACAAAGATTCATCTTGGATGGATTGCTTCTTGGCAATGGGCATCAATAGCCAATAAGATATTCCAGTCACATGTTAGAACTTGTTCTAGAGTATTGAATAGTCTTGCAGTTGAGTTTTCTCCATCATCTCACTTTGTATTTGACAGGGGGGGAATGATGGTCATCTACAAGCTTCAAAGTCACATCAAGCGAGCCTAAGCCATAACCTACCACACCAATTTTAGAGTTGTAGTCAGAAACAAAGATGCCCCTGAGCATGCCTTCAGTTGGTAATCTGGGACACTTCCTCTAGCAGAAGACTTCAGCTTCTTGCCAGTTTCGGAAGAATTCCAGGAACAAAATTGAGAACACTTCCTCTAGCAGAAGACTTCATCTTCTTGCCAGACTTGGAAGAGTTCCAGG
Source organism: Pinus taeda (assembly GCA_000404065.3). Classification (NCBI taxonomy): domain Eukaryota; kingdom Viridiplantae; phylum Streptophyta; class Pinopsida; order Pinales; family Pinaceae; genus Pinus; species Pinus taeda. The sequence goes on along the minus strand of APFE030887874.1, from coordinate 112,461 downwards.
AATTGCATTAAGCATTCTAGAGTTGTTGGTCATCCTTAAACCATCACAGGTTGAGACTTCCCTTTTCAGGTTGAAGTTCTCCCTTTTATGCGGGATGAGACCTCCCTTTCATGGTTGAAGGTTTCCCTCTTCAAAACAATAGGAGCACTTCCTCTAGCAGAAGACTTCAACTTCTTGCCAGTTTTGGAAGAGTTTTGGAAACTACACTAAGCGTTCCAGTGTTGGTGGTCATCCTTAAACCACCGCCCTTTATACCAACATTTCAGAGAGCACATTTAGCCTAGTGTTGCCATGCATTTTTTGCACATTTTGTATTACAACTCTCTTCTTGGACTCATACATAACCCTTCGGATTAAGGGGGGGAATGTTGGACACCTAATCCTCATTGGGTTAGTGTGGAAGCCGAATAGACAAAAGGAGTCCAAGAGACCTTGGGATGTGGAACCCAACGGTCAAATTATGTACTATAAATGTATATCACTTGTTAATATAAATATATTCTCATGTTTTATCTTTCAGATTATGTTGTTGCCATGTGTGTGTTTAACAATTTTTATTTTTGGTGAATTCTTTGGATTTTTTTCCCCTTGGAAAAATCGTAATTTTCATTATACTAAGGAAAATTACATGTTTTAGATGTTGTTCACATATGCAATATATAAGGCTATGTTCTTGTCAAGTAGAGGAAATACAAAAAAATATAAGCTCTCCACGCAGGGAAGCTCTACCTTCAGTAGTGTTCATATAAGGTTATTAAAAAGATACTCTACTCAGAGAGTATGTATGTCTGTAAATACAACTGGTAATATATAAGCATGATAATATTAACATATAGCAAAAAAACAGGCTCCTGCTGAGCCTATATTGTATGGTGCATGAAAGGGCGATGATAATACTGGTAGTGTGCTCCATACCTCTGCTCCTGTATCAACCATGTGTCATGTGGCTTGACCGTTGCCTCCTTAGATAGAAAATCGACAAGTGTGTTGCGTTCCCTGTATATATGATGACAAGAAAAGTTGTCAAATAAAGATATGAATCTATGGGCCTCATCCAGGATAGGCCTCAGAGTGTAAGCATGACAGTTTGATGTTTTATTAATCCAATTGCAAACAATTTTTGAGTCCCCAAAAAGTTAAAGATTCCTGCAATGTTTTTCTAATGCAATCTAAATGAGATGTTTGGCAGTAATGAGCTTTGAATAATTGTTTGTGCCCCCTCCAAGCCCCATTTGGATTTGGAAGTGATGGGAATTTGATAGATATAGGATGGCATTAGCCCCACACCCTGCTTCTTGTGCATGTCCATCAAAAAATTCCCATGGCTGGGTGTGGTAAATGTTTTCCGGGACAATATGTCTGGGGGGAGGATTTTCATCATCTTTAGGAATGTTGCTAAAGTCTGCCAGAAGTCGGGCAGAGATGGTGGGCCAGTGAGGAGCGATATCCTGAAAAGTGAGAGGGTTATGAGCAATCTAGATTTCCTAGTAGATGAGGAGGGGAAGGTTCCTGGCCTTTGTCGGGGATGCAAATGTCCACCATGTGGTGCAAGATTCTCTGGCAAATAATCCCCACCATGTGCACTGAGTAGCAATGTTCGAGAGGAAAGATATCCAGAGGTCTATAGTGATAGGGTAGGTGAGGAAGAGGTGATCTGCAGATTCTGAACTGTCTTTACATAAGCTGCACCAAAAAGGTCCATGTTGTCCTCTCTTAATCATATTGTCTCCAGTGGGAGTCTTGTTTTTCAAAATTGACCACATTAGTAGTCTGGTTCTAGGGGGTGCTTTGAGCTTCCACATGCCTTTCCACCATAATTCTATAGGCTGAGGTTTATGAATGCTTGCTAAACAGAGGTATCCCTCTTTGGGAGAGTATCGCCCATTTTTTGCATGCGCTCAAATAATCTCATCCTCCCCTTATACTATTCTAATATGAGATTCAGTTAAGGAAACTGTGTTGTCTACCCAATGTTGATGCCACTATTGAGGAATGTGCATACTGCAGGTAGATTTCCAGGCCTGGTGGAGAAAGGTGGATCGTTCAGCAATGTGGTTGATGTGAGTAATGCTAGAGTTGGAAAGGAGGAGCTAAAGTTCTTTAGGTAGCTTGTGGGCATTACCACACCCAATCCATGTGTCCAACCCGATGCAAATAGATGTACCAGCTTGTATTCTCCAAGTGAGACCATCTTGGATGGGTGGAAAAGAATTTAACACTGCTTTCTAGATGACTGAGATCCCTGTTTTATTCCAACTTGTCTATCTAATCTAGTTCATTAGGTTTAGGGGAGCTATGTACTTGGAGGAAGCCACCATAGTCCAAAGGCTATTTGTTGTGATCAGTTAGCTAGCTTGGCCGCTAGAGAAGAAGAGAAGTCTGCCAATTTTTTTATGCCCCACCCTCCCCATTTCTTTGGGAGGGTAAGAAGATCCCATTTTTTCCATGCAAAAATCCTCCCTGTTTGTTTTCCTTTCCAGAGGAACCTGCAACAAAGATTTTGTATTCTAGTAAGGATTCCTCTAGGTATCCAAGCTAGGGACATCCAATACACCGGAGTGGCTTCAAGAACATCGTTGATGAGTACTCGCCTTTCGGCTCTGGAGAGATACTTATGGTGCTAAATATTGAGTCTTCTTTCTAGATTTGAGATATCTGAGTCCATCCTCCAACTGTAAAAGGGTGAAGGGGAACTGGTGAAGATAAAATTGGATCTCATGTGGGGTGCATTAAGAGGATGTAATGGTGGATTTAAAGTTGTTGATGACCATGCCGGTTGTATTTTGAAAAAGGGATATGGTGTTCTGTAGGGTAGTCAAATCCCCAATTCCACCATTGAGGAAGATCAACACATCATCCACAAAGTGTATATGAGTTATTATGCATCTGTCAGTGATCTTGATTCCCATGAGTCTTCCTCTATGGTGCATATATTTTATAAGTCTACTAAGTCCCTCCATAACTAGCAAAAAAAGCAAGGGGGACAAGGGGCACCCTTTCTTGAGGCATCTTTCAGAGTGAAAGAAAGGTGTTCCCACTCCATTGACCAAGACATTAAAGGATTTGTTTGTGATGCAACACATGATCCATTTTATGAACTCAAATGGGAATCCTAAATGAGTTAGGAGCATTCAGAGGTATATCCAACTTACCCCGTCAAAAGCCTTTAAGAGGTTTGCTTTAATGATCATACCTTTAATCTTCTTTGTTTGGATAGAATGCATCACTTCCTGAGCAATACCAACCGCTTCATGGATCTGACAATCCTGGAGGAAGGAATATTGTTCTGAGGAGATGTGGGTGGAGAGAATGGGTCGAAGTGAGTTTTCTATGATTTTTGCAATGATTTTATAAATGCAATTGCACAGGGAGATGGGGCGGAAGTCATCAAAGGAGGTCAGGTTGTCTGATTTGGGAATGAGGGCGATGAAAGTGGAATTGATGGCCCCATGCATTCAACCAATGGTCCTGCATTCTTCAAAGACCTTAAGTAGATCATCTCCAAGGATTTCAAAAAAGGCTATATAAAACTCCATTAACTAGCCATCTGGTCCAGGACTCTTGTCACGCTTAAACCATTTCAAAGTAGCCTCCAGTTCCCCTAAAGTGACTTCCCTATTCAGCTCCATAACATTCTCCTGATCTACCAACCGAGGGAAGACTTGTGCTACTCTGATGACTTCAACAAGAGTGGAATTGGGAGGTGCCTGATAGATCTGTTTGAAGTGTGATATGGATAGAGAGGCCAGTTGCTAGAAATTATGCACATCATTCCCCTTCTCATTTGTCAGTTTCCATATGGTATTGATTGCCTTTCAACCATTTGCAAAATTGTGGAAAATTTTTGTGTTGTCATCTCCCTCCATCAACCATATTGATCTACTTCTCAATATTGAGGTTTCTTGGACCACATGGTGGACATCTGCCGTATAGTTCATGCCCCGAACTCTTCCAACCAAGACTCGTTCAGCATTGTACATGGCTTCGCCCCACTATATGTTTTCTTCCAAACAGATGATAACGTCATGTGCCCTTGATTTCACACACTTCTATCTTTTTCTTGGCCTATGTCCCGTGTCAGTGGCGTCCTCCTGTGTTCCACTGTGAGGAGGGTTGGTAGGGTTAGGGTTCGGGGGGTTTAGACCAGGGCCAGAGGGGAAGGTGTCTAAAAGAGGAGGGATATTCGTGAAGTTGCCTGAAAGGGGAAAGGATATCGGAGCTGAGAGGGGGAGACCTTATGTGAAAGTAGAGGCTCGCTGAGAGATGAAGTTGAGGGTTAATGGGATCTGACGGATGGATGAAGGGGAGGGAAACTAGAAGCACAATCGGCGAGGTCAGAGCCAATGCAAAAGGCCACAAATTGAAGGGAGGTCAGTGACAGAGGAGGTGTAGTGAAAGGCGGTCAGGAGGGTGGAACCACAGGTAGGTTGATAACCGAGCAGGAAGGCCTCGAGATCGAGGGTAGGGGAGTGATAGCCTATGTCAAATCTCTGCTGAAAGGAAAAAACCCCTTTGTGCTCGAGTGTGGGGTGGTCCATATGGAGGCACCATCAAGAGGGTCTTCCAAATAATCTACTAATTCTGAGTCCATGACTTCTCCGGGTGTTATGCGTCAGCTTCCTCCATAATCAGAGATAACCGTCATTGTAGGATACCAATTGCTGCAAATGGAGAACGCTGAGGGCACGAAGCGGTCACAGGGGAATATGCTCAAGGCTACAAATGGGAAACAAAAGGAGCTTAGTAACGACATTCAGGAGTACAATGCTAGGTGGGAGACAAAGCTAGTCTAGGTTGCGGAGGAGGGAGCTCTAGAAGTCTGTAGACAAACCCTAGCCCGTGGCGGGGTTGGGTCGCGACCATGTGATCGACATCTCCAGACCTTGTGTTCTGAATTCTTTGGATTTTTATTCTAGGAATATTGTAATAATTTCAAGATTGGTAATGTTCTATTTATTGTTTAATTTGTAATAAGGAAGGTTGGATTTTGATGCCAAAACCCTAACATTTTTTGTAAATATTTCTACTATAGAATTTTCAATCAAAGGATCTGGCTTCAATTTTATAGCAAAATTTGTTTCTGATGTATGTTATTTCCTGTAATTCAATATATTTTTTTCCACATGCATGTGAGGGTTTGTAGGTATTCAAGAAAGGGTGGGTTGAGTGTCAATTGCCTTGAAATCCCACTGCGAAGTTATTTTCATTAATGAGTACATTAGAATGACAGTGTGTCATTGTTGATCCCTCAATATCACAAGATTGTCGCTATCGAAATAGTTCCCATATGCATTTTGTTTAGTTGTTGAGAGTGTCTCTTTATGCTTTCTAATCTTATTAGCTAGTCTAAGTGTTCAATGTGAATACCTTTGCTACCTAATATCCCTACCTCTTCAATCATTAACCTCTCAAGCTATGTTATTCTTCCATTGTTGAACGTTGGCACTTTGAAAAGTCCTTTACAAGAGAGGGATTTATTTGTTAACCAAGGTTTGGAAACCCGAAGCAACCACCCTATGCAACAACCCCTAGTTCTGGCCATTGTCTTTTATAAGCTATTTTCCAGTGACAATGAAAAATAAAAAGCCTCATAACACTTGAGGGATCCCCCTCTAGTTCGAGGGCTATCTCAAACCTGAAGTTGGTTGAGTTGGTTTCTCGATGCAGTTTCATAGCCAAGATCTCCCTTCAAGAAACATTACAACAGGTAGACACATCAAAAGTGAAAATAATATTTGAAAGTAAAAGAGTTCTCAACTGATTGAGAAGAATGAGCATTTAGTACTTGAGTATAAAAATCTATTTAAGAAAGCTAAGAAGTGGCACCGAAACAAGAACAAATAGGGAGATGAAATAGAAGGTTGAAGATCAAGATCGTGTAGTAGCATAATATAAGCCAACAAGGTTATGCAATATCTACATCTAATATTGGAATTCTAATCCAAGCAGTAAAACATGCATAAGTAGGATAAAGGGGGCACAATTTTTTCATATTTTTGAAGTTCCTAGGAAGGAATCCATTTTGATAAATTTTTTGTTGCTCGAGGACATGAAAATGCTTAAGAATGGGGGAGAAGTTGAGCCTTGAATTTTTCAACTTTTTGCAATGTCAGAGTCCCGTTTTCACCTACCACACTCCTTTATCTCCATCAATTTTACATCTTTCACTACCATATTTAATCCCTCATTAAGGTTTGAATTTTAAGGAGCTCCACCAGGTAATTAATTGATTAATTTAAGTTATTTTCACAATGATTTATTGAATATTTAAATCAAATTTTGTTCTTATCTCACATATAGTGGATTGGATAGTGTGACAACACATATCTTTGGTAGAAACCCATCTACTATTAGAATTTTTGTTGTAGTCGAACCTCAAAAATTCTAGCATTGCCTCCATAGTTTGCATATGCTCCATTTTCCAAGACAAAAATGAGCACATGGGTTTTGTTTGGAATTGTCTTGAGATGATTTCTTGTTGTTTATATAAAATTACATCTCATTATCAATGTTGTAGGATCATGGTTAGATATTTGATCAACTATTGATAGCATAAAAGATTTTGAACACGAGAAGGGGATTTAATATGGTAAATATCTTGAACTAATTTTGTAATGAGTCTCTTTCTAGGGGATTTATTTGTCCATTGAGATACATATCTTATATTATGATTGAAATTAGTCTAGTATCCTCGAGTTAAGGGTTAAGTAGTTATAGGATGTAACTCCCTTATGCATTGTAAACTTTATAAAAGATGTTGTAATAATATCTAAAGGGGGAGTGAGAGGAAAACTAAGAAGATAAAGAATAGAATGTGATGTCATACTTGTAACTATGAACCTATGAATTAATAGAATGTCATATTGTTGATGATTTAAGCCAATCCTTTTTATTTTATTTTTTATAAATCATCTACAACATTGTAATTCTTTGCAATGAAAGCCTCCTAGGAGGGCCCCTCATTTTGGTTTGCATTGAAATTACATCCTTTAGGTAATATAGATATATCTACTTCATTTCTTATATGTATCCAAGTAATTTGTTTACATATTTGGTTCTAGTTTTGGAATCATCCTTTCTAGTTAGACTAATACATTTTAATTCTTATTCATAATTGTTGGCTTATGTTATGTGAAATTATTTATGAAGTTATAGAGTGATATCTCTATTTTATTTATGTACTATCGAAATTTACTTGATTTGTGTTTGTAGTTCTATCCATCCTTATACTCATCCATTAAATTGAACATACCATGAATAAATGAACCCCATGAGCAAGTGAGATATTATAATCATGAAATTACAATTCTGGTAGGTGTTGATATCATGGTTACTCATTAGTTAATCCCTTAGGTAGATACTTTTATCCTACATATATAGTGCTTATATATCCAAGCTTATGAACATTCAAATAGATAATTTAATGCTAAGCATTTATGAAATTAAATTGATTGACATTTTTAGAGCTATTGCTAGGGAGATAATAGAGGGATTAGAATATTGATAGTTTGGTTCTTTTATTTCCTTTATGCAAAAGTGTCTCATGGAAAAAAGAGACTCCCATGTAGAATAGATAACTTGGTGACTGCAGGGTCTTACTAGCATGAGGAGTCCAAGTAAATGAGGTATGGTATGTTTGTTTTTTCAATTAAGTTTTCATTCATGGAAAAAAGTACTCCCACGTAGAAAAGATAGCTTGGTGACACTAGGGTCTTAGTAGCATAAGAAGTCCATGTACATGAGGTGTGGTGTGATCTATTTTATAGTCAATTTAATTTCTATAGTATCATTAAATATTGACTTTTTAAGGTGTTATGAGAACTCTAGATGCTAATCCATTTCTAAGTAGGGGATCTATACCAATAGGTAAAACCTAAAGATTTTCAATAATTTGTTGGGAAAAGGACATACTCCCATAAGTATCTTCTCAAATTCTTATCCATAATCCAAAATTGTCACTAGAAATGGGTTTTCCTTTCAAGAGATTAAGAGAAGAGAAAGGAGTACATGAAGAATATCTACAAGAGGAGCATCTAGAAGTTTCTTCAAGGTATCCTTGTTAGCATATGAAGGAGATCAAGGATTCATGGAACATATCCGACGAAGATTAGACATTAGAATAAGAAAATGAATGGTTCCTTACATATATATCTCCAAATCACCTATGCCTTTAGGAGTGTGTTGTAGCGCCTACAACCACCCTCCAAAATTTCACCTTCGCTTCGTTTTGGAGCCTCCCTACCAAGCTTTCAGAACAACATGTATTGCCTTGCCAAGTACACAAGCTCTAGTGTTTTTCTCGTAGAATGATGGCTTGCCCATGAGAGCTTGATGCATCCCCCTCACAGGTTGTTTCATCGGACTTGGTCTAGCTGCACGCTGAGCAACTCCCTCAAGAAATTGTGCAATTCTGGAGGGAAACCAACCTTCCCTCCAGAAATTGAGCAATTCTATCTGGTAGCTTGCTAGGCTCCAGAATTGCGCAATTCCTCCCAGGGGCGCTGCTCAGCCCAAAAATTGCGCAATTCTGGCCAAAAGTCAGTTGCTCTGCCCAGAAATTGCATAATCCATCTGGGCAACTAGCCTAGCTCCCTCCCAGAAATGCACATTTTTTTCCTCCCAGCTGAGTAGACTATTGCATGTGCAGTTGATTTGACTGTCTCCCTCTGAGACAGAGAAAACTGATTTTCATGCATGGGCTACTCCTCCCAAGGCAGCATGCAAATGCATCCCTTGATTCAGGGATCTATTTTTAGCAGTTGGAGGTTACATGCAAGGATCATCTCAGACACCTCTTGCCAAGTGTCGCTTTTCCTAAATTTGTGGCATGCGCATCACAACCTCGATCTTATCAAAATTCATCAAATAGACATTGCAGATCTCATTCCTCACATCGACCTTACAGCTCTGGCATCCCACATTGAATCTAGGAGTCATCGGCACATTCAACTTAGCTGTCTTGGGGTAAGTCCACTGCTCATGACTTGCGCCACATTTCTGTCGCATTTTGTGTTTTGCTTTGTGTGAGTGTTGTTTTCTTGATTTCAGTGAGCGCTTGCTATCGTTTGCATGAATACTGGATTGTACTAGCACCGTTTCAGTTTTCATTTACATCTCACTATTGTCGCATGCATGACACCGTTTTGCACAGATAGTCATCGTTGCGGCGGCTCGCTTCACACACATGCATGCTTTCCTGTTTTCCGAAGACACCGTTCAGAGCATACTTGGGGATGCAATCGATCAAGTGTATATGAACTTGCCTATCCATAAAGACATCGAGTTGTTTGTAGAAAAGGACATCAATATATGACGTCAACAACATCAACAACAGCTGAAGGCAACATACTGGATGCAATGAACACAAGAGGAAGTTTGTAGAAAACACAAAGGCAGAACAAAGTTGCAAGCTCAAGAAGGTCCAATTGTGATGAAAGAAACTTTGGAGATGCAGGCTATGAGGTGATGATGCAACATGAAGATCATGCGAAGGTAGGGAATGGAACAAAGAAGGAGTTTCATGTGCTGAAGCAGCAACTCAAGGAAGAACATGAGATGCATAGACGAGAGAATGTGTTGCGGCAGGAATAGGTACATCAGGGAGTGCAACATGCACTCACGGATGAAACTGCACATGTAAAAGTTATAGATCCATCCCAATAGCTAGCACGAAACATACATGGTGAGAAGTGTTGTTGATCACATGCAAGGGAATTCAGCACCATGCATGTCATTGTGTGAATGCATGTGATCTAACCCATTTGGCACACTCACCAAGGAAAAGACAAGAAGAAAGTCCAGCTGGAGCTGAACACGCAGTTGATAGTTGATGCACTTGACCACCAGCACACACTGGAAGATCAGCATAGACACTATACATCAGTTTGTTGTTGGTTCAGCCACACCCAAAATAACCATGTGCATGTTAGCAGATGAGTTGTATGGAGGAGCCACACCAATGCACCGAGATGCAATGGAGGAAAGAGTTCGCTTCGGCAAGATGTCACCATGGAACGTAAGCACACCATCACGGATGACCAAGCTTGGCATCATCTCACCACCTTCACCATCAAAAGCATGTTAAAGCGTTGGTCTCATCACCATGGACCGAGTGTCAGTGATGTCTTGCATGGCTTGCTCAATCCATTTTGTCTCACATGGGAACATATACATTTTAATGTAATGTCTTGTCAAGTGGAAGTTCAAGTGTCGATAGTTGGATGTAATAGTCATAGAGTAGATGAAGAGTCATGAGAGTAGATGAACTGTCACAAAGGGGAATTTCAAGGGTCACCCCACCCTTTGCTACAAATAGAACATCATAATTCATTGTAAAGGCTTTTGGTCATCCAAGCTTTCGATAGGACTATCTTAAAGAGAGCTTGGACAATATTCTAATGAGCCTTGGATTGTCCACTGCACACAGCTAGTATATCTCTTTGGAGGAGCAGGCGGTTGTGGCTATAACATTACGCTATCAGAACTAGTGGTTGGACATGAATGTATTGTATGACTGGAACTTACACTTCTTAATATAATAGATCCATCATGTTTCATGCATATGTTGTATTGTATTCTATGCTATCTGGTTTACTCTAAATGATATATGTATTTGTTTTATTATGCATGCATGTATGGACTATTCTTTATAAGTATGTATGAATCTTTCTGAAACATGTTGTTGGTTTAACCATCACTTTGGATTGCTAGCTAACTTTCCTTCCATGTTGTGGTGCATCTTTTCTTGTGTGTTCCCTTCTTAATTTCGCACTATCATAGGTTTCCAAGGGGCGCACTCATCTCAACCCCTATGTGTTAGAACCTCTCATGCACCTTCCTTGGCTCACTACATATGTCACACCCTTGCTACCAACAGAGTTATCTTACTTGCCTCTGTGCAAAATCATGGTCAAGGCATTACCGTATGACCCTTGCTGGGACTCCTACACCAAATGGTATGAGGTCTAATTGGTACTTCTTACCGGGGAGATCCCCTCACATGCTGGCGGGTCCAATACTATAAACATTTTGGCGCTAGAAGGAGGGCCAGATGACAAGCTGAGTCCTCACCATTGTTTTGAATCTCTACATATCTATCATGACTAACTACTGAGTTCCTCTTCCAGAGTGTATGTCTTATGGAAACGACTTCATTATCTTGGAAGAGCTCTCGGATAACTTGTCACATAAAACATATGATAGTGGAGGCCACGTAGCCTTGGTTAGGCATGTAGTCAGCGTTGTAGGCTCATGCGAAAGACATGGAATCTTTGAAGAATACATGACCTGCGCATTGTTTGTCTACACACTTCGAGGACACCCAATGCATTGGTGTGCCAGGCTTCCTGAAAAATCTATTCATTCTCTTGCTCATCTAGTCACAGAGATAGATCGTTATTTTAATTGCTTTAACAATAAAGCACTTGATCAAGAAATTCTGAAATTACAAAAATAACCCGCTAAATCCGTTGATCAGTTTTACACACGCTTTTGTAATCTTGCATACCGATTTCTCGAAGATGAAATTGATTGGGAATTTCTTTATGGAAAATTTGAGTATCTTCTTCGCATATCCGAACCCCGCTCAACACACTTCGGTGATGGAGCTGCACAATCATAGGTAGGCACAGTTGTTGTCACAAGTGATTGTCCACCTTCACCTCATCAAATAGCTCCACCACCGTGGAGTGATGTGGGAGATCATGCACACACATATGTTAAATTGCCACATCCTCCCACACCACCTGCTCTTGTTATCTATGCAGATTTGGCTTGCCAACCTGTTGGTTGTCATGTGGATTTGTTCCCTCAACCTCTAACCCCACCTTCTGTTGATCCTCTGGATTGTATTTCTTGTGTTCTTCCATTCCAGACTCCTCACCTGCTGTGAACGAGGATCAAGTTGTCAATGGAGTTGGTGTTATGTAGCCAACCTACGCCATCATTCATGATGAGCGTGTGCGGGAATCTAAATAAGAATCCGCAATGAAGGATGACTCCCTTCCAGCTGTACCTCATCTGCTTTATCCCAACATCCTTAGTGATTATGCCACTGCTGATTTCCCCTGTAAAAACCCATTTCTGGATGTTTATACTTCTGATCATTCACAGGACACATCGGATATCAGTCTGTCATCATAGTGTGGAGAGGACACATCTTCCTCCAAAAATACATCCAAATAGTCATCTGTCATTTCTGAAAACACAGAGGGTGAACACCTTTGCTTCTCATCTACCCCTTTGCCCTATTCATCAAATCATGAGGATGGCGACAAACATCATAAATTTTCTGATCTTGGTTGTCGTGATCTCTCTACTTCTTTATCTCATCACTATGTTGATTCAATCGTTCAGTTAATTTGTCTAAGACATTGGTGTATGCTGATATATCTGTCAACGAAGTTGAAATCCCACAGACTGTCGAGGCACTTTAGCTCGAGATGATGGTTATGTCAGGCCCTCGTTGTCTTGAGGTTGGTTTCACTTCCAGTCAGGAAATTGTTGAAACACTCAAGGCTCCTCATCAGTCTCTGCTTTGCATTGAAGGTCAACCAAACACCCAGATTTCGCTTCCTCCACTCGAACAATACAATCCCATTTCTCATGCATTGGAGGAATATTACACAACAAGTACACATGCAAAACGTAAGTGGTCTACCTTTCTCACATTTTCTTGCATGTCACAGTCAATATAATGCATACACTCAACATCTGCACGTAGTGTAACACAAGACCATGGAAACTCCATAGAGTGCATGTCATGCGCTTTCACTCATCTTTGTTATGTGGTCAGTTGTAAGCTCGGAATGTGTCTGAGTTCATCGTTATATCTTTCATGCTTGCTAGTTTCATGCTTTCGAAAATTGTGCCTTCACCAACATGGGTCAACCAATGCGTCGATGGCTACATTGGAAGTATCACTTCACGTGAGATGACCCATGCACTGTTAGCTTAGGAGTAGGAGTAGTGTTTGCTTGTATTCATGTTTTCTTCTTTCTTTGTGTGTTTATTTTCTTACTTGCTTTTATTCGGCATTTGCTTCTGCTTCTTGCTTTGCTTTTTGGTTTGTTTGCTTATTATTGTCCATAGGTTAGTTTCGCATGGACCGTGTGCGACTCTTGAAACAAGTTGGGTAAAGTACAAGATGACTTTTATAACTATCAACATTTGGTTAGCTGTTGTCCACTCTCTTATATAATAACTTGTTGTCTTCAATCCATGATACATCAATGGAAAATACATATTGTTCGAAGTGAACCTTGGTGAAAACAAAATGCTTGCGCGCTAACTAGTATAACCTACTCTAGTTAGTTGTTTTTGGGTTAATCCTTGTCAGCTTAGTCAAGTAGAGTAAGGTGAGGGGGGAAATCTTAAAAAGCACATTAGAGGTATACATTAAATACTTCTCTAAAGGAACAACCTATTTTTCTCTCAATAAGTTAGGATCCCTCTTCTGCCTCTGAAATGAATAAGTGCCATGCAAAATTATGAAGATGAAAAATGAGAAAATGAAAAGTGAAAAATGTTTGAAAAAAATGAAAAACGAATAAGGAAAAAGAAGAGAAAGGCTTCTTGTGCAAAGAGGTGACACAAGTAACTCCACCGGAGTACTGACCAGGATCGTTGGCAGTGGAGACATACTTGTGTTCATGTGTGACTCTGTCAGGGTACTGTATAGGCCTGTTGGCAGCGGAGCAACACCAGAGATGAAACTGAGACTCTGATGAATATACTACTTGTACATCATATACTCCTCAACCCCAATCGAAATAACTGTATTCGCTTGGCTTGGAATTTGTTTCAATCAACCAAGAACTTGGCATATGCTACATCTTACAATCAAGCTAGTGTGGAAACCAAGACGAGCTAAGAACTGAACAATACCTCCAGAGGTGTTAGACTTGTTTTTCACGAACAAGGTCCATTCAGAGAGCTGGAGTTCTATCAGTGTGTCACCAAACTTATTTGCATGCATGGGTTGCTCCTCCCAAGGCAACATTCAAATGCATCCCTTGATTCAGGGATATATTTTTAGCAGCTGGAGGTTACATGCAAGGATCATCTCATAAACCTCCCGCCAAGTGCCGGTTTTCCTATATTTTTGTTATGCACGTCATAACCTCGATCTTATCAAAACTCATCAATTGGACGCTGTAGAGCTCATTCCTCACATTGACCTTACAGATCTATCATCCCACATTTCATCTAGGAGTCGTTGGCACATTCAGCCCATTTGTCTTGGGGTAAGCCCGTTGCTCATGACTTGCGTCGCGTTTCTGTCTCTTTTTGTGTTCAGCTTTGTGTGAGTGTTGTCTTCTTGATTTAAGTGAACGCTTACTGTCATTTGCATGCATACTATCTTGTACTAGCATCGTTAAAGTTTTCATTTGCATCTCACTATTGTCTCATGCATGACACTATTTTGCATGGACGGTCGCCATTGCAATGACTCGCTTCACACACATTCATGCTTTCCCGTTTTCTGAATCCTACATTGTTATTTGAATGAGTGATCATTCACTCTTGTTTGCACTCATATCATCATGTTTTCACACTGTTAGGATATTCCGACACATAGGAAATAGTTATGTATAACTTGGTGTAGTGTAGAGTTAGGTAAAGTGTGTTTCTTTACTATGTACTTTTGTAACTTATAATCTGACGATTCATTCTCTCCTCAGTATTACCGACACTTGATCCGTGGCTTAACACCCGATTGGTCCATAATCTCTATTTAAAGAGCATGGACGGTCATTTGTAGGGTAACCATTCATGAGAAAAGCTTATGTAAATTTTCATTCTTTTATTAATAAATTTCCTGAAGTGGCTGCGTTGGCTCAGGCCGTGGACTGTTTCCCTCTTTGAGGGTTTTAACCACGTCAACAATACCGGTGTATTGATCTATGATCTATTTGTGAGCGGTGTCCTTTGGTTTCCTTTCTGAGGAACTTACTCTGTAAATTCCTACATGGTATCAAAACAATTTTAGGGTCGCATCCGTTGATGATCCAAATATGAAGCCGGTAGAACTACATCCAACTGCCGTTTGCTAGATCTACTATTTTTGACTGCTTTCAGGCTGAGAGGACTATTCTATTGTGTTAGGAGCATCTGTTCCAGTGAGGAACCCCTTTCGTTTCACACGAAAAGGTTTCTGGTAGCCCTAGCTATGTCATTTTTAAGATCTAGAGGTATACAGTCTTTATTTGCAGTTTCTAGTTATTTTCTCTCTATTTATTTTGGTTTATTTAGCTCTTTGTTTTGCCTTAGTGTGATCTTGGAAAATTAGAAACATTGAGGAAAATATATAGTTTCCGGCTAAAGCTAACTTCAAGCCGTAAGGTTTGTTTTTTTTTTGTATGTCTGTGTTGGGTTTTGTGTTTTTTGTTTTGTAGGGAAAATAGAGCTTTCTCAAGTAAGCATGCAGCCCAAAGCTTCAGTGACTAAAAAAAAACCCTTCCTCTTTTCCGAATATTACTATCCTTTTAATCTAGTTCACTTGGTCCAGAGCTACTTTATGAGAATAGAGGTCTTGAGTGTAAGTCCTTCTTGGTCCAAAGCTACTTTGTTAGATTAAGTTTGGAAAGGGGGCGGATTTTTTTTTAATATAACATTATCATTCATTTCCGCACATTCCCGCACTTTTTCGGCATCTTCAACGACTTTTCTTCAAAAAGCCATAACTTCTTCATCTGGAAGTCATTTTGAGAGACGTTTTTTTTAATCAGCCTAATTTTTTGAGATCTTTCCATTGGAACACTTAGTTTCAGCATCTATAGCTTCAGTTTCTATTAAAATGGAAATTCCATGCCAATTTATTCTTGACAGCACCAACTACTTCCAATGGTGGTCCTTCATTGTGGATTTACTTAGAAGTAAATGTCTTTACAGAATAACCACAGGCCAAGAAACCAAACCGAAAGATGAAGATAAGGCAGCTAAATGGAAAATAGGCAAGATCAAGCACGTGGGTTGATAGGGATGTCTATTTCTCTAGATCTTAGATTCCATATTGCAGAACTTGATACTCCTGATGAAGCAAATGAAGCAGATTACTAAAGTTTTTGGAATAAAAAATGAACTTAGAGCCCATCAACTTGAAAATGATTTGCTTACATTGGACCCCAATAATTTTTCTTGCATTGAAGATTTTTTGTCCAAGTTCAAGACCCTTAGACTTCTCTTGGAAGGTGTTAAGGTTAAGAAAGAAGATAGTAACCTTATCTATTCCATTATTACTAAGTTGCGACCAACCTACTCTGTGTTTGTTTCCACCTTCCATTCTACAAGAGAAGCCTTCATTCTCAAGGACAAGACTACAAGTCCCCTTCCTTTGATTTTTTTTGTGATTCTTTAATAAGAGAACAAGAAAAACTCTTACACCTTGGTCTTCTTAATCTTGGAAACTCTTCTAAGAAAGCGTTAGCCGCCCAACAGCGACCAAATTCAAAGAATTCTAAGAAGTTGTATCCTAAAAGGAATGGTCCTAAACCAAACAAGGGTCCTAAGCAATTTCAGCTTCAAAATGAAAAATCATTTCAACAAAATGATAAGGCAAATAAAAACAAAGGGAAGAAGACTGATAGACATTGCCACTTTTGTAATCGAGATGGCCACTTAGAATCCAAATGATGCTTTAAGAACATGGAAGCCTTGGAAGCAGCAATGAAGAAGCATAACATCCATTTGGAGCACTCTTCAACTTCAACGTCATCTTCAGGAATGGCACTTTCTGCATGTGGTTGTCAAGCATCTCGGTCTGGCTATGCACTAAATGTATCTTCTTCCTCATTCTCATGAGTGGCTCATTGATTCTGGAGCTTCTTATCACATGGCCAAAAACAAAGCCATGTTTTCTTCTTTAAATGATTGTAACACCAAAAATATATATGTTGGTGATGATAGATCTCTTAGTGTTGTAGAGACTGAAACTATTCATCTAGACAATGGTCAATTTAATGATGTATTATGTGTTTCAACCTTATCTTGCAACCTTCTATCTGTATATCAGATAACTCATTCAGATGAAGGTAAAATCGTTGAATTCTCACCTCTTGATGTTGTAATTAAGGACCTAAGAGATCCTAGACATATTTTAACTACTGGCATTGTTGATGATTCTACAAGGTTGTATAAGTTTAACAACTTTGAGTCATCAACTCTTCCCTCGGTATTTGTTGCTCATAATGATGAAGTGAGCAAACTTTGGCATGAGCGATTTGGTCACTTAAACTATCGCTCCCTTCAGAATCTATGTAAAGAAAATATGGTGACAAGTCTTCCTATGGTATCTTGCAGAGATGGCATTTGTTTAGGATGTGTACTCGGAAAACATCATCGGGATGGTCTTCAAAAACGTGTTTCTTGGCATGCCTCAGTGCCTTTACAACTTGTGCACAGTGATTTATGTGGTCCACTTCCAGTTGTTTCATTCTCTGGCTACAAATATTTCTTAACTTTCATTGATGATTTCTCCAGACGCACTTGGGTATACTTCTTAGAACTCAAGAGTGAAGTATTTAACATGTTCTTGGCCTTTAAGGCCTTTGTTGAGAAACAATTTGGACATCAAATTATTAAGCTAACATCTAATAATGGCGGAGAATATGTTAACAACAAATTCATCAACTTTTGCACTGAGCATGGAATTCAAATGCCACATACTATTCCATATACTCCACAACAAAATGGTGTAGCTGAAAGGAAGAATCACACCTTAAAGGAAATGGCTAATTGTATGCTTCAATCTAAAGGACTTAGTCTTCATTTTTGGGCAGAAGCAATTAACTGTGCAATTTACATAGTAAAGCGCACTCCTATTAAGGTTTTAAAGAATATCACTCCAAAAGAAGCATGGAGCTCAATTAAACCAAATGTAAGTCACTTTCGTGTTTTTGTAAGTGAAGCATGGGCCCATATTCCAGATGAGAAACATAACTTTAGAGCCTACGAGTAAAGAATGTATTTTTGTTGGATACTCTGAAGATGTCAAAGGATATAGGCTTATTCCACTTAAGTCCAAAAATTTTATCATTAGAAGAGATGTAAAGTTTGTTGAAAATATATTGGCCTACGAGCCTAGTTCGGTCGATGTGCCATCTCTCTCTATCCTGTAAAAATTTATCATTTCCCACTCCGGTTTTCAGTGTCACCTTATTTCTCCAATATAGTTAAATGTCATTTCCCATATCCATATGTTCAACAACTGAAAAATAAATATTGTTGAAAACACAAATTCTGTTAATTTTACAGAATGCTGGAAAATGCAGAAGAAAATAATAAAATAAAACAAAAAAAAAACCAGCAGGTACAAACATCCATTTAACACATTTAAACACAGTGATTTTTGGTCAAGGTGACCCTGGAAAAACCCCTACAACTCTTGGGGAAAACCAGTTCGAGAGCTCTTTCTTATTTCTGAAAATGCTTTTTACAGTGAAAAATATTCAGCAAAAAGTCAGCAAGCAAACTTTTACAACTTATCTCGTTTTTCGTGCCTCGCAGCCAACTGGAAAATACTTGCGAACAGCAAAACAGGACAGCAATAAACGTTGTACAGCCTCCTCGATTTTCGTGCCCACTTTCAGCCTTAAATGTTGTTGTACGGCCTGCCTAGAAATGTGTGCCAAGCTGCCATAAATACATTGTACGGACCTCGATTTGCGTGCAAAAAAACCCAGCAATATGTTGTACGGATTTGCATCGATCTACTTGCCAAAGTACATCCACTTGTTGTACAGCCTTCCTTGGAAAATGTGCCAACAAACTACTCGATTTCTATACAAACTACTCCTCGATTTCTATGCAAACAGTGGTACGGATTTCTAGAAAATCGTGCCAAAATCTGCCTCCTCTCTGTCCAGAAATCTCCCTTTCTCTCTTGCTCTCCTTCTCTCAATCCGTTCATGAAAGAATGAATGACCTTTTCCTCCTTTCCCTCCTTTAATCTAACCCTAAGTGACTTTTGGGGAACCCCTAAATCCAATGGCTGAAATAGATTGATATCTAGGGCTGAGATTAAATGCTCATTTAAATATCACTTTTTATTTTTTAATTCACCCCACTTTAATAAAGACCCACTTAGTCATTTATTTCCAAAGTCACTTTTCCTTTC
>APFE030887874.1:39886-89105 GCA_000404065.3 Pinus taeda | reverse complement strand
TAAGGCTATAAAAGAGGAAGGAGATCATTTGGCAAGGCATCTTCTGAATTATTGAATATCTGATAAAGTGCTAGATCTGGAATATTGTGATTGGGTTATGGTGCAAATCTGGATCTAAATGAAGAAGGAACTTGAGCGCAAGGAGAAGGATAAGTTTTATTGATGGGTCAAAATCTTAAGGCTAGAATAGTGGTATCTCTATATGATTTTGATCTGTGATATGTGGTGCACGCTTGATCTATAAATCTAATAATCTGGGTTAACTAATATCTGAATGTTTGAAAGAATGAATTTATAGATCTGTACGCAGGTTTCTAATAGTGTAGTAGCGTACATCTCTTTATTTATGTTCTAGCTTCTTTTGTTTATTGCTACAGTGTTCTGGGTTCAGAAGTGGGGTGTGATTACTGTTATTATGATCTGGGTACAGTCGTCAGAGAAGTGTTTTGATTCAGTTTCGATTAATGAAAAGGTGATTGGTTGATGCAGAAATTCTTGATGTTTGATTGATGTTATTTGTGGATCCAGTCTAAAAATTTATGAAACGTGGTCCCTGGAAGGAAGAGAAGGTTGTAGTCTTCTGCAGGTAGCAGCCTGCGTACTAGCATCTCAACTAGTTCAAGAAATAAGGGGGTTGTAGCTCCCTTCCAGGAGAAGCTGGAAAACAAGAGAGGGTTGTGGCTCTCTGCAGGTAGCAGCCTGCGTACTGGTAAAGGACTGCACCTGTACAGAATCATTGTAAAAAGAAGTTTCTAATTAAAAAGATAGAGACATATTGCAGCAGGTGGTTTTGACCCACATTGGGTTTCCACCTTATATCTTGTGTTCTTGTGTATGATTGTCTTCTGATCTATTTTTTTGTTCTTGGTTATTGTTTATATGATCCTGATGCACAGATTAATGTTCAACATCTGTAGAATATTTTAAATTATAAGTTTGTATGGTATACGCGGCTTTCCTTATCTGTAGTTGCATATATACGCGGTTTTCTCTAACTGAAGTAGTGTATATGTTCTGGGTTTGAAAAAGAAAATAATTGACCAGATAATATTGATTCACCCCCCCCTCTCAGTATTATTTCCAACAACAACCACGTACTTGAGTACCAAATTTTGTTTATAATCCTTGATACCTATCTTCGTGTGAAGGGTATGGAAAACTTTTGTGAACTCCAACACATCTTGGTCCCTTCCGTCCCGTAGTGTGGTCCACTTTATGTATTTATCTTCATAGCTCCCAACGGGGTAATATTGTTCCTTGATGGTGTCTCCGAAAGAATTCCAAGTTGGTGCAATTGAAAACAGTGAGGATTCCATCTCGTCCTTTTGTTCACAGGAGGTTTCCCACTAGTGACATGTGGGGCAACTTTGAGAAGTACAAAAGTAATATTTTCCTGATTGGAAAAGTCATGAACTGAAAAATATCCTTTTAACATATTTAACCATTTATCTACAACGTATGCATCTATATGGCCCTCAAATATGGGAATATCAAATTCAACTTGTACCTTAAAAGGAGTGGCACCTACAGAGTGGCTGCTGGATGAAGATACGTTGCCTGTGGGTAGCCATTGAAGGATCTGGTAAAATTTATCCATTATTGTGTTCCTCTTTTGCTCGAGGACTTCCTCGAGAAATATTTAGAAAGGATCTCCTACCCCCTCGTCTTTCTTTTCTTCCGCTATGGGAGGTCGTCTAGGTTTGCGAGACTGGTCTTGCAAAGGTTCAACCATTTCGAGCCCTAACTCCTTATACCCTAACCTCGTTGGGGACATGCAAAGAAAGACAGAGAAAGATCAAACCACTCAGACACCACTAATCTAGACTTATGTAGGAATGCAACAAAATCCAGAAATACCCATATACACAGAGATGTAATAGAAATAAAACTTCATTTCATTAATATCAAAGAACTGAAATATGCTTACATAGGAAAATAAAAATAAACTAGCTCAGGTGATGGTATCTTATCTCTGAGAAGAGATGTGGCAGCTACATGCCTCTAAACTGTGTTACAATGAGGCTCAAGGACTATTTATTATTGAGCAACAATGGAAAACCCTAAACAACCAAAACCCTAACCCCAAGAGATGGAACACCAATAGTTTGTGGGCCCCATTTAGGTTATTTTGGAAGCCAACTTCCTAAGGTTGTAACTTGGTCATACTATCTATGTTTTAAGCGTATGATGCCTTGTCAAAAAAACGTTGTTTAGGGGGTCAAAACTACAACGGAAGTTTGAAACCCCGAAAAACTGATAAAATAGTAAATGCTATAATAAACAAGGAATTAGATGACACTGGCTGGAGTTCTAGGTGGAATAGGTGGGTGGCCACCAATATCCACCTGGATCATTCATGGCTAAACATAATGCAAGAAATGGGCTCGGTCGCTAGATTTCAAGCTAGTACTAAAGAAAGACATGGGCAATGCAATGAAGATAATTTTCAAATATTTGAAAGGAACATCAGACTTTGGCTTGTGGTATGCTAGAGGTAAAAATTTCAATGTAAATCTTGTACTGATGTTGATTGGTCTAGTAGCATTGATGATTGGAAATTACCTTTGGAGAAACATTTTTCTTGGGTGAATGTATTGTATCGTGGGTAAGCAAAAAGTAAGACTCAATCTCTCTATCTATAGTTGAAGTTGAATATATAGCTACAACAACTTGTTGCATTTAGATTCTATGGATGAAGCATACCCTAAAAAACATCAAGGTTTACTTAAATGAACGTATCCCAATCTTATGTGACAACATGAGTTCTATCAACATTTCCAAGAATCCTATTATGCACTCAAAGACAAAACATATTCGAATCAAACATAGTTTCTTGAGAGAACAAGTTGTTGCTAATGTTGTTCATCTTGATTATGTAGTCACTAATGATAAACTTGCAGATATATGTATAAATCCTCTATCATGGGATCCATTTGAATATCTTAGACAAAAACTCAGAGTAGTATTTTTGACAGAAAATTGACTTAGCTTAGGAAATGGTCTATAGCTACTTATGATAGTGATTAATTAAGTAAGTAGGTTGCATGAGAAATGCATCAAATTTGGGCATGGATAAAGTGGGATATGGTACTACCCTTTACCATTGATTTCAAAGGACGATATAAATCTCCCAGTGCCGGGTGATGTGGCCTAAACATTGTGACATGGCAACATCCAAGGGGGAGTTGTGGAAAAAGAATATATGTAAGTATGATAGTTCAGAGGGGGTGTCTTCAAGAAGAGAAGGCTATGAAAGATGTTAGGAGGAGTGTTTCTATTTGTTAGAGTCATCAATATCACAAAAATGTTTTCCAATGTTTCTAGCAATGCCAAAGGGGGAGATTATTGGGCAAATTATTTTCATTGATGTCAAAATGTTGCCAATAATGTCAAAGATGAAGGTTCCATAGGACTTACTAAGGAATGTCAAGTTGAGGGGGAGTTCTCTAGTAGATGCATTTTCTATTATAGAACCATCATATTAGTATGTTAAGTAAAGAAGCTAAAAATATTAAAACTATGATGTTTGGGTGGCCTAGTATTTTAAGGAACTTCTACCTCAGGGAGTCTGCTCATTTTCCTTTAAGATGCACTTGGCTAGATAGACCTTGGAAATACCTTTTTCAATGGTATAAGAAAACTTGAAAAACTCCAAAGGATGATGGATTTATGATTAGTTGACGTTTAGCAATGTTTTAGGCCTCACGGTTTTGCGTAGACTTTGTGTTTTAAAAGAAATTTCCTTGTTAAAAAAATTGTGGACTTAGGCAGATTTTAAAAAAGTCAAACTAGTTGGGCTAGTTGGAACTTTGGCCTAGTTAATAGTGCCTCAGTTGGGAGGTAGTCTCATTGGGAGATGATGTGGGAGCCACAATGGCATCATATTTGGATCTTTCAAGTACCAAAGTAGCCTGCTTTTGGGCAACACATGACACTTTGAACAGGGGACACGTTGCATTAAGGAAGTCATCATGATGATATAGTAGAGACCTTGAATATCATGCCAATTGGTTGTTATGTTTAATATTTACTTATTATTTTATTTCCTCGGGCTTTGACATTGAACAAGTTGTGCACCCAAAAACAAAGGAAAAGGCCTATGGTCAGGAAATTCGAAATAGTTGGGAATTTCGAGCCAGTTAGGGGAAAAAGTGTTAGTGTCGACCCCACTACCTCCCAAACCTGTGTAGGACCTAGTGCAAAAAGACTCAAAATTCATGTTAAGTTGGCCACTTGACGATATGGAAGTCAAATTATCTGCCCACTGAAGATCTCTTGACCCTCGAGTTGTGGTTTGAGCGCCTTGAGATTAGGTCATTGGTTCTAGCCCTTTGGGCATATTATTCCAAGTTTTTAAGGAATGCATAATAACATGTTTGGTGGCATCTTATGAATCTGACAGCTAGCCAATTTTGGAGATATAGTTATAGAACTACTAAAGAACCTGTGATATAATAGAATTGTTAAATTAAGCATGTTAATCAAAATATGATGCCAGAACAATATATACGACACAAAAATTAACTGCATTGGTTGAATGCAATAGATCTCATTTTACGTGGTTGTTATAGGGGCATTTACTTTGGTAATGAATTCTCTTTGATCTTGAACAAATGACAATATAGGAAAATTTTTAGACAATTCATATTAAGAATGGAGTCTCCATTGAAAGACTTTGATCAAGTATTATGGTTATTTTCCTGGCAAGGGAATCTGTTAGGTGTGGAGCCTGATTATCTTCTGTATTCAAAGTTTTCAGCCATATGTATACCCCAGGAAGATTGTACACCCCTCCACGCAAGAGGGGTGCAGGGGGGACTTGTCCCCCCCATAGGGGTCCGGGGGCCAGTGGAGGTTCGGGAGCAGCGCCCCCGAAGCTAAAAATAGATGTAAAATTGCCTTGTAAAAGTCTAGTAATTTCTAGTCAATCTGGGTCGTTCATTAAGCAGATGATTTGATGATAGAAGTTATGTTTAATTTAGGGTTTTTTGCCCTAGAAGGAAACCCCTCACAATCTATGAGGGAATTGTATTGTGTCTATGTATATCTGTATTATGAGTGAGGAAGTGAGAGGATATTGAGAGCGAAGAGGGTGTTACAGCGGATCTGTTGTAGGTTGTATCTCTTCAATTTTTTGGATAATATAATAAAAGAATGACTAGTTGTTTCTCCATGGACGTAGCCCAAACTGGGTGAGCCACGTATATCTATATCTCTCTTGTTTTATGTGTTTTCTGTGTTTATATTTCTAAAATATTTTATCTGTTCCATTGCTCTGTAATATATAATTTTCTAACATAATCCATATTGAGAAATTAAGGATTAATTGTATTGTGCAAGAAAACACTCTATATGGTTATTATTATAGGTTTCGTGCTCTAGTATTTATGTTCCTACAATCCTTAATTTATTTAGTGTGGTTCTCGAACTACATGAAAAAGTGGGAGGACAAATCTCTATATAATGTTGTAGTGAGATAATTCGAAATGGTGAAGTGAGTGGCGTGATGTGTGCAGTGTGTTAGGGTGTTGTGTGTGTGAGGGACATAATGTATGAACCAAAACAGAGTGAGATATGTAGAATAATTTGTATGGTTGTGTCCCAATATTGTGAATGTTGAGTATAACACAAAGAGTGCAGCAGACCAAAAGCAGTTGAGGCGGATATAATTGAGTGTGTATGAAAATAAAAGGACAAGTAATTGTAGAGAGATAGCATATCAGAGTCACAATTTAATTTTGTGAGACTGAGGTAGGTCATTGTTCTCTATTTGAAAATTGTACGAAAATTAGAACACTTTACTGAAGCAGGTAGGGGCCTGCAATTATAAAAGGTTTGAGCCTCTAGGAAAATTGTGGGTTGTTGATTTGAGGGGGTTGGGGTCTCTGTGAGTATGTGCTCACAAACATATGGTGTAATTAGGGTTGGTGCCTTGATTATCATCATAATATAAAAACAAGATTTAGTGATTTTTCTCGTGGAAGGGTTTCCACGTAAACCATTGTGTTCAAGTATATGTGAATGGTAGTCTCTCATGTGATGTTTGATTGTATGCAATTGAAAATTTAAAGTGCTCAACACAAAAGAAACAAAAATTGTTAATTATTGATTCAACCCCCCCCCGAAGTGATTCCTGATTCCTAACACACATTAATCACTTAATTTAAGATTATTATTCCACAAAAATAATAGGAAAAAGAATCCTAATATAACCTTGAAAACCTACCATGTTATTAATATTCCCTTTTAATATTAATTTATAATTTTTTACAAAATATAAATTTATTTTTTTTGTATCTGAAAACTTAATTCCCTAACTTAATAGTTAACAAAACCATCTTGTTTAATAGATGCCACTCCTAACTATAAGAGTATTTTGTAACTCTCAACTTTGTAAAAGGACATAGAAGACCTCCATAATATAGCAATGGAGCAGGCCTCGTGCCAATTAAAAAGAAATATGATAATTCGGAAGATACAAATCCCTATGTGAGATTACAACTTAGCTCATTGGGAAAGACAAACTCTAACACACCCCTTTAAGTGAAATATTGGAAGTAAACATAAACAAAAAACAAGTATCGACAATGAGGCTTGATATGGTACTGAAGTAAAAACTCTCATAAGTGGAGAAAAGTAGAAAACATTGTAGAAAAGACTCATATTCAAAAGAGAGAAGGATACCAGTGCCCAAATACGTAGGGAGCTAAAACTATAGACCCCAAATAGATCTAATAAATGGTAAGAATAGAGGACATATCTAATCAGGAAGTATAAAAAATTAAAGTACCAAAATTCTGAAGATGAGAGCCATGAAGCCACAATGAGGTTCGTCTGAAGTAAAAATGTTGTAGAAACACAAGGCACAAAACATTGTAAACTTCTCCAAAAATGCTTCAGAAAAAATAGGAATTGGTAAAGAACCATGATAAAGGCTTAAAACACAAGCAACACCTTCAACCAATAAATAGACAATGAACCCTATAAATATAGAAAACTCAGCTCAAACACTATACAACATCATTCATGAAGTTGTCTGAACATGATCACCATCACATTTATCAAACATAAGAAATGAAAACAAACAACAATAACAACAAAGCAAAGACAATATCTGTTAGCATATAACTTACCCCATTGAAAGAAAATTTCAGTGTTGACGACAATTTTCATCAATGTTTGCTAATGTAGGCTTGATTATACCTCTGGCCTCATTGCACCCAAATTGTTACTCTCGATCTCTCAATCAACATTTCTAGCACTTCCATGTTTGTATTTCCCACTTGAGTTTACATAGCACACCCTGCAAATCTTGTTGTGATAGAAGAAAAAAAAAAGAGAAGGAGTCTTTCCTATTCTCTGGGCAAAAAGGGCTCCCTCCCTTAACCTAAGAAAAAAAACAAATAGGAAACCTAATACCTACTCTAAAGAAGACCACATATCTCCCTTAGTTGAATTCTCCATTATTTCTTCCCCACAAGACTCTCAACCCCTTTGGTGCATTATTAATCCTTATGCAACAAAGAGTGTGGCCCTCTTTATCATTGTAATAGTAAAAAAATATTGTAAAACCATGGTGGGTGATGTGGAGTAAGCCATAACCAGTAAGTACGATGTAGGGAATAACAAGGCTTGAACGGAAAAAATGTCAACCCTCGATGAGCTCTTCGGCATTTGATTGCTACAATGTTTTGTAACTCCATTTTGATAAAAGACTTGCGCTTCCTAAACCCTCTTTATCAAAAGGAAATCTATGTTAGAAGTTATTTTCATAAGTTATTATTATCCAAAAATCAGTCTTACGCAATAAGCTCTCGACCCCTTTTGGCATATCATTAAATCCAATCTATATTCATTCTTTATGTTACAAATCATAAATATGGTGGCTTGGCCTCCTTTATCATTATAGAAGTTCCAAGCTTGTGCCTCCGATGTTCTTGGCCCCTTGGCCCCTGTGTTTATTATTATCAAATATAAGTGGGTTTCTATTTAAAAAAAGTATGCCTCAGCCTTCCTTATCATTGTCAAGGTAAAAAATAATATAATCTTCTCCTGAATCTCTTACTATTATCAAATTCCACCCACTTATTCTAACATCCACGGCATCATACTATGAGAACATCAAAACTGAGCCTAAACACCTAGGAAATCATTGAACGCAAGGACTCGATGCCACCCATGGTCCTGACTATCATCAAAAGAATGGGGTGTAGGTGATGATGATGATGATGATGATGATGATGATATATATTATATATATTAATAATATATATATATATATATATTTATTATATATATATATACTATTATTATTTATTATGTATGTATGTTGTGTATGTATGTATGTATGTATGTATGTATGTATGTATGTATTGTGTATGTATGTATGTATATATATATGTATGTATGTATGTATGTATGTATGTATGTATGTATGTATGTATGTATGTATGTATGTATGTATGCATTATGTATGTATGTATGTATTTTATTTCCTTGGGCTTTGATGTTGAACAAGTTGTGCACCCAAAAAAAAAGGAAAAGGCCTATAGTCGGGCAATTCGAACTAGTTGGGGATTTCGAGCCAGTTAGGGGAAAAAGTGTGTGTCGACCCCACTACCTCTCGATCTGTGTAGGACCCAACGTAAAAAGACTGAAAATTCATGTTAAGTTGGCCACTTGAAAATATGGAAGTCAAATTATCTGCCCACCAAAGATCTCATGTCCCCCGAGTTGTGATTTGAGCACCCTGAGATTAGGTCATTGGTTCTAGCCCTTTGGGAATATGATTCCAAGTCTTTAAAGAATGCATAATAACATGTTTGGTGGCATCTTATGAATTTGACAGTTAACCAATTTTTGAGATATAGTAATAGAACTACTAAAGAACCTGTGATATTCTAGAATTATTAAATTAAGCATGTTAATCAGAATTTGATGCCAGAACAATATATACGACACAAAAATTAACTACATTGGTTGAATGTAATAGATCTCATTTTATGTGGTTTTTGTAGGAGCATTTGTTTTGGTAATGAATTCTCTTTGATCTTGAACAAATGACAATATAGGAAAAAATTTTGACAATTCATATTAAGAATGCAGTTTCCATTGAAAGACTTTGATCAGGTATTATGGTTATTCTATTGGCAAGGGAATCGATATTGAGAAATTAAGGATTAATTGTATCATGCAAGAAAACATTATATATGATTATTATTATAGGTTTCGTGCTCAGTATTTATGTTCCTGCAATCCTTGATTCATTTAGTGTGGTTCTTGAACTACATGACAAAGTGGGAGGAAAATATCTATATAGTGTTGCAGTGAGATAATTCTGAGTGGGTAAGTGAGTGGCATGTTGTGTGTGTGAGGGATACAATGTATGAGCCAAAACAAAGTGAGATATGCATAATAATTTGTATGGTTGTGTGCCAATATTGTGAATGTTGAGTATAGCAGACCAAAAGTAGTTGAGGAAAATACAATTGAGTGTGTATGAAAATAAAAGGATAAGTATTTGTAGAGAGATAGCATATCAGAGTCACAATTTCATTTTGTAATAGTTGGGTAGGTCATTATTCTCGATTTGAAAATTGTATGAAAAGTAGAACACTTGACTGAAGCAAGTAGGGGCCTGCAATTAGAAGAGGTTGGAGCCTCTAGGAAAATTGTGGGTTGTTGATTTGAGGGGGTTGGGGATTCCTATGAGTATGTTCTCACAGACATATGATGTAATTAGAGTTGTTACCTTGATTATCATCATAATACAAAAACAAGATTTAATGGTTTTTCTCCTGGAAGGGTTTCCACGTAAATCATTGTGTTCAAGTATATGTGAATGTTAGTTTCTCATGTGATGTTTGATTGTATGCAATTGAAATTTTAAAGTTCTCAACACAAAAGAAACAAAAATGATTAATTATTGATTCACCCCCCCCCCGCCCGCAATAAGTGATTATTGTTCCCAACACACATTAACCACTTAATTTAAGATTATTTCTTCCACAAAAATATTTGGAAAAAGAATCCTAATATAACCTTCAAAACCTACATGTTATTAATATTCATTTTAATATTAATTTATTATTTTTTACAAAATATAAATTTATTTTTTTGTATCTGAAAACTTAATTCCCTAATTTAATAGTTTACAAAACCATCTTGTTTAATAGATGACACTCCTAACTATAAGAGTATTTTGTAACTCACAACTTTGTAAAAGGACATAGAAGACCTCCATAATATAGCAATGGAGGAGGCCTCGTGCCAATTAAATAAAACTATGACAATTTGGAAGATATGAGATTACAGCTTAGCTCATTGGGAAAGACCAACTCTAACACACCCCTTTAAGTGAAACATTTGAAGTAAACATAAACGAAACAAAAAAAGGTATCAACAATGAGGCTTGATATGGTACTGAAGTACAAACTATCATAAGTGGAGAAAAGTAGAAAACATTGTTTGAAAAGACTCCTATTTAAAAGAGAGAAAGATGCCAATGCCCAAATACGCATGGAGCTAAAACTATAGATCCCAAATAGATCTATTAAATGGTAAGAATAGAGGACATATCTAATCAAGAAGTACAAAAAATTAAA
Source organism: Pinus taeda (assembly GCA_000404065.3). Classification (NCBI taxonomy): domain Eukaryota; kingdom Viridiplantae; phylum Streptophyta; class Pinopsida; order Pinales; family Pinaceae; genus Pinus; species Pinus taeda. The sequence goes on along the minus strand of APFE030887874.1, from coordinate 78,501 downwards.
GTACCAAAATTTTGAAGATGAGAGCCATGAAGGCGCAATGAGGTTCATCGATCTCTGAAGTAAAAAATGTTGCAGAAACACAAGGCAAAAAACATTGCCAACTTGTCCAAAAATGCTTCGGAGAAAATAGGAATTGGTAAAGAATCATGATAAAGGCTTCAAACACAAGCAACACCATCAACCAAAAAGTAAACAATGAACCCTATAAATATAAATAACTCGGCTCAAACAATATACAACATCATTCATGAAGTTGTCTGAACACAATCACCATCACATTGATCAAACATAAGAAATTAAAAAAAAACAACAACAACAATAACAAATAAGCAACGATAATATCTATCACCATATAACTTCCCCCATTGAAAGAAAATTTCAGTGTTGATGATAGCTTTCATCAATGTTTGCTAATTCAGGCTTTAATTATACGTCTCGCCTCATTTCACCCAAATTTTTACTCTCGATCTCTTAATCGAAATTTCTAGCACTTCCATGCTTGTATTTCCCGCTTGCGTTTACATATAACACCCTGCGAATCTTGTTGTGATGGAAGAAAAAAAGAAGACGGTGAGTCCTTTCCTATTCTTTGGAAGAAAAAAATAAACAGGCTCCCTCCCTTAACCTAAAAAAGAAAAACAAAGAGGAAACCTAACACCTACTTTAAAGAAGACCACATATCTCCCCCTAGTTGAATTCTCCATTATTTCTTTCCCACAAGATTCTCAACCCCTTTCGTGCATTATTAATCCTTATCCAACAAAGAGTGTGGTCGTATTTATCATTGTAAAGGTCAAAAAAGATTATAAAACCATGGTGGGTGATGTGGAGTAAGCCCTGACCAGTAAGTATGGTGTGGGGAATAACATGGCTTGAATGGAAAAAATATCAACTCTCTATGATCTCTCTGATGTTAGATTGCTACAACTATTTTATAACTCCATTTCGATCAAAGTCTTGTGCTTCCTCAACCCTCTTCATCGAAATGAAAGATATGTTAGAAGTTATTTTCATAAGTTATTATTATCCAAAAATTAGTCTTCTGCAATAAGCTCTCGACCCCTTTTGGCATATCATTAAATCCAACCTATATTCATTCTTTATGTTACAAATGATAAATATGGTGTCTTGGCCTCCTTTATCATTATAGAAGTCCCAAAGTTGTGCCTCTTTGTTCTTTTCCCCTTGGCCCCTATGCTTATTATTATCAAATATAAGTGGGTTTGCTATTAAAAAAAGTATGCCTCGGCCTTCCTTATCATTGTCAAGGTAAAAAAGAATATGATCTTCTCTTGTATCTCTTACTATTATTAAAGCCCACCCACTTGTTCTAACATCCACGACATCATATTATGAGAACATCAAAACTGAGCCTAAACACCTAGGAAATCATCCAATGCAAGGACTTGAGGCCACCCATGGGCCCGATTATCATCAAATGAATGGGGTGTCAGTGATGATATGTTATATAATATATATATATATATATATATATATATATATATATATATATATATATATATATATATAATATATATATATATAGATAGATATATATAGATATATTAGCCAATTTTGGAAATATAGTTATAGGCATTGGTAAAGAACATGTGATATACCAGAATTGTTAAATTAAGCATGTTGATTAGAATCTAATGCTAGAACACAAAAATTAACTGCATTGGTTGAATTCAATATATCTCACTTAATGTGTTTGTTGTAAGAACATTTGTTTTCATAATGATTTCTCTTTGATCTTGAACATATGACAATGTAGGACAAGTTTTAGACAATTCATATTAAGGATGCCATCTCTATTGAAAGATTTTGATCAAGTATTGTGGTTATTCAGTTGGCAAGGGAATCCATACTGAGAAATTAAGGATAAATTGTATTGTGCAAGAAAACACTCTATATGATTATGATTATAAGTTTTGTGCTCCATTATTTATGTCCCTGCAATCCTTGATTCATTTAGTGTGGTTCCCAAACTACATGACAGAGTGGGAGGAAACTCTCTACATAGTGTTGTAGTGAGATAATTCTGAGTGGGGAAGTGAGTGGTGTTTTGTGTGCAGTGTGTTAGGGTGTTGTGTCTGTGAGGGATACAATGTATGATCCGAAACAAAGTGATATATGCAAAAGATTTTGTATGGTTGTGTGCCAATATTGTGAATGTTGTATATAGCTCAAAGAGTGCAACAGGCCAGAAGCAATTGAGCAAATACAATTGAGTGTGTATGAAAACAAAGGAGAAGGATTTGTAGAGAGATAGCATATCAAAGTCAATTTAATTTTGTAATACTAAGGTAGGTCATTATTCTCTATTAGAAAATTGTATGAAATGTAGAACACTTAACTGAAGCACATAGGAGCCTACAATTAATAGAGGTTAGAGCCTCTAGGAAAATTGTGCCTTGTTGATTTGAGGGTGTTGGGGCCTCATGTGAGTTGGTGCCTTGATTATCATCATAACACAAAAACAAGCTTTGGTGGTTTTTCTCCTGAAAGGGTTTCCACATAAATCATTGTGTTCAAATATATGTGAATGCTAGTCTCTCATGTGATGTTTGATTTTATGCAATTGAAATTTTAAAGTGATCAACATAAAAGAAAGAAAAATTGTTAATTACGGATTCACCCCCCCCAGTTACTCTTGATTCCCAACACATTCATCACTTAATTTAAGACTATTCTTCCACAAAAATAATAGGAAAAGACATCTTAATCTAACCTTCAAAATCTACCATGTTATTAATATTCCCTTTTAATATTAATTTATTATTTTTTACAAAATATAAATTTATTTTTTTGTATCTGAAAACTTAATTCCCTAATTTTGTAGTTAACAAAACCATCTTGTTTAAGAGATGAAATTCCTACTCAAACATAATGCTTTGACAACTCCTAACTATAAGAGTATTTTATAACTCACAACTTTGTAAAAGGACATAGATGACCTCCATTATATAGAAATGGAGGAGGCCTTGTGCCAATTAAAGAAAACTATGACAATTTGGCAATTCCTATGTGATATTACAACTCAGTTCATTAGGAAAGACCAACTCTAACACGCCCCCTTAAGTGAAACATAGGAAGTAAACATTAACAAAAAAAATGGTATTGACAATGAGGCTTGATATGGTAGTGAAGTACAAACTCTCATAAGTGGAGAAACGTAGAAAGCATTGTATTAAAAAACTCTTATTCAAAAAAGGGAAAGATGTTAGTGCCCAAATATGCATGGAGTTAAACTATATATCCCAAATAGATCTACTAAATGGCAAGGATAGAGGACATATATAATCAAGAATTAAAAAAAATTAAAGTACCAAAATTGTGAAGATGAGAGCCATGAAGCTGCAATGAGGTTCATTGATCTCTAAAGTAAAAATGTTGCAGAAACACAAGGCCAAAAACATTGTCAACTTCTCCAAAAATTCTTCATAGAAAATAGGAATTGGTAAAGAACCATGATAAAGGCTTCAAACACAAGCAACGCCATCAACCAACAAATAAACAATGAGGCCTATAAATATAGCAAAGTAAACTCAAACACTATACAACAACATTCATGAAGTTGTCTGAACACGATCACCATCACATTGATCAAACATAAGAAATGAAAGAAAACAACAATAATAACAAAGCAACGACAATATATGTGAGCATATAACTTCCCCCATTGAAACAAAATTTCAATGTTGACGACAATTTTCATCAGTGTTTGCTAATGTAGGCTTTATTATATCTCTCACCTCATTGCACCCAAAGTTTTACTCTCGGTCTCTCAATTGACATTTCTAGCACTTCCATGCTTGTATTTCCCGCTTGCATTTACAGAGCACACCTTGAAAATCTTGTTGTGATGGAAAAAAAAGAGAGAGAGAGGGAGTCCTTTCCTATTATTTGGAAGAAAAAAAGAAAAGGGCTCCCTCCCTTAACCTAAAAAAAAAGACAAAGAGGAAACCTAACGACTACTTTAAAGAAGACCACATATCTCCCCCTAGTTGTAGTCTCCATTATATCTTCCCCACAATACTCTCAACCCCTTTGGTGTATTATTAATCCTTATGCAACAAAGAGTTTGGCCCTCTTTATCATTCTAAAGTTCAAAAAAGATTATAAAACCATGGAGGGTGATGTGGAGTAAGCCCTAACCAGTAAGTAGGATGTGGGGAACATGGATTGGATGGAAAAAATATCAACTCTCTATGAACTCTCCAGCGTTTGATTGCTACAACGATTTTATAACTCCATTTTGATCAAAGACTTGTGCTTCCTCAACCCTCTTCATCGAAATGAAGCTATGTTCGAAGTTATTTTCATAAGTTATTATTGTCCAAAAATCAACCTTATTATTATCAAATATAAGTGGGTTTGCTATTGAAAAATATTATACCTAGACCTTCCTTATCATCGTCAAGGTCAAAAAGAATATTCTCCTCTTGGATCTCTTACTATTATAGAAACCCACCCACTTGTTCTAACCTCCACGACATCATACTATGAGAACATCAAAATTGGGCCTATATACCTAGGAAAACATCCAACGCAAGGACTCAAGGCCACCCATGGGCCTGGTTATCATCAAATGAATGGAGGAGGAGGTGATGATATGTATGAAATTAAATGAAATGCTATGATATTTTAATGTCCACAAAACTAAAGGGTTCACAAAAAGGGCTCAAAACCGAAAAATGTAAAGAAAGCTAAAGAGCAAGAAGGACATACTCATCGTCTAATTGGGTGAATAGAGGCGACATTATTTGTATATTGTGCTAAATTTTCTCACAACCAATGCGAGACACATAATTTTCAAATTAAATAACTTATACAAGCAGATAACGCCATGGAAAAAGAGTAGAAGGTGCGCTACAATTGGAGTATCTCTAGCTTTGTTTTTGAAGTTGGCTCATTGTTGACGTTTTGCCACAAATTTTGGGTCAAATTTGTAGGTCATACTCATTGTCAGTATCATAATGATCAAAATGTTTCAAGGCACCACTATGGGATTTTGCAAACAAAAGTGTTCCTTTCATATTCTTCTATGGTATCTATGTGTAAGGCATAAACATTTTCTCTAACACATTTTTGGTAGCATGCCTCTTCCATTGAGAAGCTTTAGATGGACAATCTGACAAGAGATACAGCTATATCAAGGAATTTTCAAGCCAAACACATCTCATTCCACGAAATAAATGACCTTTTTTGTTTTAGAAAAATGCATATTTTGGGTAATCATGAGTGGTGGAGATGGACCCAACATAATACACTAGCTAGAAATGTATAAATAAACTATTCAACATTTTTCTAGCAACCATACTAGGGAGTGAGATTAGTTTTGCTCCTTAGTTTGTTGTTTTATATAGCATGCGTAATTCTTTTCAAATTTTGATTGGCAGCGTGTCTTGACATTTTTGTTCCACTTTTAATGGCTATCCTATAGAATCTACCCATGATCATGTCGATACATTCATAATTTTTTTTCAGTTTGTTGGGGTTCATGACACTCTTGTTGCCTCTCATTTATTACCTCTCACTCTTTTTGAAGAGGAGGAATATCGGTACCCTAATATTGTAGGGTCAACCCTCTTCGATAAATTTGTAAATGATTTTCCACCTTTACTCGTGCCTCCGCAACCCTAGTTTTGGTGTATCTTATATGAGAGTCCCCATAATCCTTTGACATGTTCAATATTCTTCGAAGCTAAGAGGCAATAAAAGTTTGAAAGAGAGAATCCTATTATTTCCTATGGATGGGAGTTTACAAATCTTTAAATTTTATCTCTTACTCCATGCAAAGAGGCCACCCATGATCCCTACTTGGTTGACTCACCATCTTCATTACATGTCTTCCCCTTTGATGACTCGTTCTTTTAAGAAAACCCCAAGTTTCATGTATGTCATGATACCCATGAAGCTTGAGCAAACCCTCACCCTATTTATCCTTTAAATAATGATATTCATGAAGAGTATGATAAAGAAGAGTTGAAGGGTTTGGTGATAAGGTTACTCTTCCTGATTTGCATGAACAATCTTTATTTTTGGATATTGATAAAGAGGTTTACACTTCCAATCTTGAGAACACCTTGCACTTCCTAGATATCAATGATGATATCTTCTCTAATGAACCCCTAAAAGAAGTTATTATTTGAAAAGAGTCAAGTCTTGATTGTGAAAACCCCTGTCATGACATGGATGATGATGAGTCGTTCTTTAACGAACTTGAAAAGGAAGTATGCCCCCCCAATCCTAGAAATGCCTTGCGCTCATTTGATATGGCCAGTGAGACCTTCTTCGATGAACTTGAAAAGGAAGTCACTATTTTTTATCCTAGGAATGCCTCATCAACTGTTCAGATTGAATTTGAAAGATCTAAAGTTGAAATGCCTAAGATACTTTGTGATGTGAGTGATGTTAATGATCATATTGATACATTTTCTAATATGAATCTTGGGCATATTACACATGAATTTTCCTAATTATCTAGTATGGTAGGCACATATAAGTACACACTTATTGGTTGGCATGTCGTCCGACATGGCCAACAATACTCTTGGCTTCTCGTCAAGTCGTTGTCACTGCCACACACAGTTTTTGGTTGGCAGGATAGTCATCCTTGCCTGAACACCATCCAACAAGCCATAAATCTTGCACGTAAGATTCAAGACTCTTTTCTTGATGCCGAGTTTCACCCTGTGTGATCATAAAGGATCTTTAATTCTTAAGTATGTACATATATAAACAACTAGTAACAATTAATCATAATAACAAATCACATTTTTTTCAATTTCTTTGTTTTCCATGTTTTTCTATTATATTTTTCTTTCGTATCAACAAGACTTTTGAGTTTTGTTCTCTTCGCTTTTGCTTTTGTTGAGGTTTTGTTTATGATCCACTATTTTGTTTCTTTCCTTTCATGCTTCAGTCATCAACCAACCATGCGATATTTTATTCCACTCAAATTGTCGTCATAAAATTGAAGGAACCCTATTCAAGTTTATGTGGATCAATGGATTAGAAGGAATATATTTTTGCATTACTTATCACTAACATAAACCCGTCTAATCAAACTTTGGTTCACTTATGTGGAGGTCATGCCTAAAGGCAACCATTGTTATCCTCTTAGATCTCTTTCCTTCCTGTTTTTCTTTCTTTTGAATGCACTAGCATACCCATGTGCAACCCTCAAAGACTTGTCTTCATTCACATTGATTGACCTTTTATTCTCACCCTAATGTTTCTCGTTTCTTTATCCCCTCTATTTCTTTCAGCCTCTTGAAATCTTCACTTGTGTGCGCCGGAACCAGCGCACATCTGTCAGATGGAAGATGTTGATGGCAATTTTCGTCAATGTTTACTAATGCAATCTCGATTATACTTCTCACCTCATCGCACCCAAATTTTGACCCTCAATCTCTCAATCAACATTTCTAGCACTTCCATGCATGTATTTCTCGCTTGCATTTACATAACACACCTTGAAAATCTTGTTGTAATGGAAGAAAAAAAAAAAAAAAATTCCTTCCCTATTTTTTAGAAGAGAAAATGAAAAGAGCTCCCTCCCTTAACCTAGAAAACAAAAAACTAACTACTAATTTATAGAAGACCACATGTCTCCCCCTAATAATTTATAGAAGAACACACATCTCCCCCTTGTCGAATTCTCCATTCCTTCTTCACCACAAGGCCCCTTTGGGGCATTTTTAATCCTTATGCTACAAAGAGTGTTGGCCTATTTATCATGGAGTTGTCTATAATGCGACTTTTTGGAGATTCTGGTGACGGAATCCGGCGGAAGAAATGAGGTTAAATCTTGATTTTTAGCAGTTAAAATGGTTTTTTAACTGCATATTTGGATTCAGCGCCCTGGAAACCCCCTGGGAGCCATTGATTGTGCAGAAACTAGCTATCAAACTTGGGATTCCAATGAATTGCTGCCGGATTTTGACCGGAAAAATCCGCCGGAAAAGCTTTCAAAAAGTCGCGTTATAGACTACTCCATTTATCATTGTAAAGGTCAAAAAAAATTATAAAACCATGGTGAGTGCTGTGGAGGAAGCCCTAACCAGTAAGTACGATGTGGATAATAACATGGCTTGAATGGAAAAAATACTGACTCTCTATGAGCCCTCGGGTGTTTCATTGCGACAACAATTTTATAACTCCACAGTGATCAAAGTCTTGTGTTTCCTCAGCCATCGTCATCGAAATGAAAGCTATGTTCGAAGCTATTTTCATAAGTTATTATTATCCAAAAAAAATTCCTTCTGCGTTAAGCTCTCGGCCACTTTTGGCGTATCATTAAATGCAATGTATATTCGTTGACGTTTTGCCACAAATTTTGGGTCGAATTTGTGGGTCATACTCATTAGCGGTATCATAATGATCAAAATATTTCGAGGCACCAGTATGGGAGTCTACAAAAAAATATTATTCCCTGCTTATTCTTCCATGGTATCTATGTGTAAAGCATTTTGTTTTGCAACATTTTCTCTAACACATATTTTGTAGCATGCCTCTTGACCTGTGCATTGCACAACGAGAGGCTCAAGCCTAAGACCAGATATCACCAAATGATCGTTGGGCTGTACATATCTATAACATATGTTGGTTTACTGTCCATTCACGATTGATGCGATGACAGGTTATACATACATATGATGCAGAATGGTCGTTATGAGGGCTACAAAGAGTAGGTATCGTGTGCTTAAAAGAAAACAGGGCTCGTCTTTTATGTTGGGTTGATATGAGGCACCATTGGCTAACACCGGATATGAAAGGAAAATAAATTTCTTTAGAAAAATATATTAGACGAAGCCAGGTTGGTTTCTTGACCGCTTTTCCAAGATGGATCAACTCACCCTGCCAGTTTTACCTAAACGAATTCACAGCTTTATGAACAAAGAGAGAAGAAAGAGAGCCATACCAAGGAATTTTCGAAATACATCCCATTCCACGAAAGCTTTTATTTTTAGAAAAATGCATATTTTTTTCATACATATATATACTGTTTTTGTTATTTGTGTTATTTAGTCAGTACATTGCTTTTCCCGGCAATGGACCTTGAGACTTGTGGGACCAAACCTGTTCGCTGAGTTTTGTTATTTGTGTTATTTGCAGGAATCAAGGAACAGTCAGTACATTGCTTTTCCCGGCAATGGACTTTGAGACTTGTGGGACCAAACCTGTTCGCTGAGTTTTATGATCATATCCATGGAAATAGAGCCAATAAACAAATATATAAATAAACTTCAACATGCAGGAGTGAGAATCAACCACCTCTGTCATCAACAAATCCCCCTAAAACACAACTAAGGGAGTAGTAGCAATCAATAACTAACCAGAGAAACTCTGCATAACTGCACAAAGGATAAGACACAATGATATGAATTTTGCAAACATATGTTCAAAGGATTCCATGACCATCCATCGATCCAACCAAAATCAATCTTGATAGTTGGCACTGGTCCATTGTTCATCCTTTTATGTCTTTTCTTGTCTTTTCTACAATGATCTGAATCCAGGGCTACTATATGACCAAGAATGTTGATGTATGATTGATTTCCTCTAATGAGAATATTGATATGCCTCACTTTTGGGTTGTGTAGACCCAACTTAGGTGGAGAAACTATTGTCATCTAGAATGATATTAGCAGCCACGTCATCTATATGTTTATCACAATCAGTAAGAGTATGTTTTTCCGACACCTTACTCTAATTCTTCTAACAACAAACAACACCAACACCACTTTAGTCTCAATAGAGCTAGCTGTAGGTGAGGTAGCAAAAAGATCATATCCAAGACTTTCTCTTGATCTATGCATTGTAGGGTTAATAGGAACAATGATGCCTTGTCCATTTTTTCCAATACATCTTCTAGGTCAGTGATCAAGACCCAATACTGGTGGTGTATTTTTCAAAAATAAGTAAAACAAAAGCCCATTATCGACATCAGTAGGTGAGCATGATAGTCAACAATAGTATTTAGGTTACACAATCAAAATTCAAATATAAAATTTTAATTACCGAATTCAAGAACAAAAAAAACTAGAATGTCAAAATTTTATGCTAACCAATATTCAAAGAATGCACCTCTATATTAATGCAATAAGACTAATTTGATAGTTTAGACTACTCTAACAATATTCAAAGAATGCACCTCCTATATTGGATGCAATAAGATTAATTTGATAGTTTAGACTACTCTAACAATGAGGGATATAAAAATAAGTCATCCTTATCCCGATTGCAGATTCCAGAGATATCTCGGACCTAGCTGGTTTGAAAATTCCAAAATATCCCTAAAATCTATAATCAGATAAATTCAATGCCTAATCTAACCATTTACATAGCTTTGAAAATTCTGAGGAATATCTCATCATTTTTTTCTGGGCAGATTCAGATAAAGGAAAAAGCCCTCAAATAATCAAGCAGCTGAGAGAAATGGATTGTGTTGGTGCCCGAATGATAAAAATAGTTGACAAGGAGAGCAAGTGTCCAGGCTATACGTTAGGTGAAAACTCTCAACTCTGAGTTGGGACCGATTCAAGTGAACTTGAAATATTCCCCAAAGAGTTTGATTTTAATTTCACATCAAGACTCCCAATCTTCTCGAATCTGGACCTCATTCCCAGTTTCAACTCTGAAGACTCCCCATCAGTTCTGATAACATATTTCCGATCAACAACTTGTTTACATGATTAGATATTCTTGACCTCATTCAAATGCTAATTTTTGGTAATCTCAATCGTCATCCCTCTAATCTAACTCTCAGTATTACCCGGCTTGGACTGCACTACGATCAGAGAGATGAATCTATTGTTGTAAACTGATATGAAAATATGTTGGAAGTTGATTATGCCATCTAAGAAAAGACTTGGAGAAAGCTAGGTTAAAGGATTTGGTATCAGTACTTCTAATTTTAAATAGATTTCTGCATGGATTATCAAAGTTTATAATGAGCGTTGATGCAATGCAAATGGTAAGCGAGCTTAAAAGTGCAAGTGGTTTCTTGCCCAATCAAGCACTTCCACAACAAGTTGCTCAAGTGCCTGAAGCCTATCAAATAACTTTTAAAGATCAATCATATGTCTTTCCCTTTCAAGAAGCTATCAGTTCATGATATTTAGAATGCATTCAATGTTTTAAATGTCCCAACTATCTCTTGTATCTGCTCAACTTTTATAGCTATTTTTAGTTAACATGACATTCTTCTATTGTTATATAGTAGAAGTTTTCTATGTACACTAATAACATTATGAGTAATAGAATAGTCTTACCTGGTATCAAAGTAAGCATTATATTCCATATTGAATTATTTTTGCATTATATTCCATGTTGAATTCTTTTTCATTATATTCCAAGTTGAATTCTTTTTGAGGTTTTAGTTAAAAAAATATATATATAACATAAATAAAATTCCATTTTAGTTTTGCATATAATTATTTGTGAGAATCTTTTCACATTCCGGTTGCAGATCTAGCAATTTGTCATTAGATCAGAGCTTTTAATGTCCAAATTGTTATGTAGATCACCATGATTATGTAGATCTATTGTTCGTGCAATCTACCCCTCTCCAGCATCTTTTTTTGTATGTGTCTGAGGTGCTAGCGTTTTCCATGTAATTTTCATTAACTCTGCTGAGGGTTTAGGTAATACGTATGTCTAAATCGAACCATTTAGCTCTCAGATCTGATAGTTCTCAGTGTGGATTGGTGAGATGTTCGTTGTGTACGGTTAAAACATATGCGCTGAAGCGGATCTCCCCAGGTACAAAGTTCTGAGTAAGGATTTTTGATTGGGAGTTGGTTCATTGTTTGTTCTGAAACGAGGGAATCAATGCTACGTCTATAGCTTCGTTATCCCAATTAATTTTTTTGAGGCACTTCAACATGATTTCTGCTAATTGTTAACTTCTAACGCACCGGATCTTCCAAGGCTTCGACACATAAATCATGCCAATTGCCTCAAGATTGTTTAACTAAATATGTTTGTGTTATCTTAAGGTTATGCTATGTCGTGCACTTTGAATCTCCGTCAGTTGCTCTCTGTTGGAAACCTTGCAACTTCAGGGCTCAATCATTTCATCTGTCACATTGTCATGCCCTCTTCTTCAAGAGTTGGGTGTATCTTCATGCCATAAACTTTCAAATCGTATAGTTTATGGTGGAGCTATATCATGTCCATTATTATAGTCCTTGGATATTTCCAATTGCACTTATGTTAGTGATTATACACTTAGAGAAATTGCAACTGCTTGTACAGATCTCTGTTTTCTTAATGCTTTCCCACTAATTTAGTTTGAATACCCAATCGTCGACTCTTATAGCTCTTCTTTCACCGCAGTCACTCATCAACCAGAACTCTTAACAGTAACAAAGCCATCCTCTACCTTCACCTTATTAGACAAATCATTCGTTTCCCTACCAGAAACACATGGAACTAAAAGGATTCAAGTTTCGTTGTGGTGTCATGTTCTACGTCCTCCATAAGTATACATGTGAACTTGGTGATATTCTTATTTCATTTCATTTCACACAGGGTGAGTTTGTCGAATATTGAAGACACCTTCTCTCAACATTCAACGCTTTAGCCATCTCTGCTCAACCCATCATTCCTCAGTGTGGGTTATTTTTTGGTTTGTTACATGAGATCCGTGAAGCACCATTTACTGTTGAATTAGCTTTAGTTGGTAATTTATATGTGGTTTTTTATGCTATAAGCCGATTGCATTCTGTAATTTCATTCATGTCATTCTTCATTGATTACATATTGTGTCCTCCTTTCGATCCTTTTTCCAGGTTGTTCATGGCCTCTTATTGGATTTTTGTGCATCGCTATCACAACCTCAAATTGGCCTCCAAGTAAAAGATTAAAATTGATTTAGATTTGGATCAATCCTGGCAAATTAATTCCAATCACAACTTGGATCATGGTTATGGCATGATTTTTCCAACCGACCTTAACGACACCTAAGCTTGAAAAGTGAAAATTTGATAGATGGATTTTTCAAATGGAGGTATGAAATACGAAGTATACCTGATTTATAGGCCTTAACTCATTGTAAGGGTATAGCTTAAATTGCTCCTTTTGGCTTTTCATACTCAAATGTCTTTGGATAATAGTGTCTACAGGGTGGTGGTTTATATTATTGCTTTGACCCTTTCTCGGTTTTTGTCTATGTCCTAGTGATCACAAAAATCGAGCTTAGGTCTACACATACATTAGCCTTTGCAGGGGTAAATGTGGCCTTGTTTTATTTCTTAAAGAAAACCACTCTTTCAAATTCCAAAGTGGATTAGGCAGGGTACAAATAACTATGCAAAATTACTCAGTCTCAAGTTTTTGTTTTTGTTTGCTATTGAAAAGGGTGGTAGGCAACTTCAGATTTTGGGGATTCTTTGATGATTATTAATTGGTTTACTGAGATCATTTGATGTCACATGCACACATTGATATTGATCTTTGAAGAAATTTTACAGCTGAAACATACTTTTGAGCAGATTTTCTGTTGTCACATATATAGGAAAAGAACTCTAGTCCAAATTCTCTATCCAATGTCTTAGTTGAACAGAATTTGGGAACTTGGAAGATGGAGTAGCTACATGACACTTTCTATAAGTACTACTATACGTCTTTCATAGAAGGTGTGCATATGGATATCCTTCAGAGTTGAAGACAATACTTTTATTTTTTGATATATTTTCTCTAAAGTACATTTCCAAGATGACTGGTAATTTATTGCTTTTTGGCTATGTATTTATGATATGTATGTATGGACTTATCTAATTAACATGGGAAAGGCCAAAATGGCCTGTCATTTTTATCTTTTGATGGATACATATAAACAACCTAGTTTTGCATGCACTTCTTTGCATATTTTGAATGTAATTTTCATAACTCTCTAATACAAATTGTATTTTTTTCCCAAAGAAACAAAACAAACAAACATGATAATTAAAATTAAATTAATAAAAGTTAAAGAAATTAACTCCTAAATCATTAAATATAAACATTTGATCGAAATATCATATCATTTTTATCTTTTTATATAGTAATTTCATGGATGATCCAAAGGATATATAATGGAGATTTTTATGTATATTTGATATATAATGGATATTTTTAAATAGCATAAATAGTGCTTATAGTTTTTAAATATACTTTAAAGTTATCTTTAATTGAATAAGAGTTTTTTCATTATATTAATAAAATAAAATAAAAGCTTAATACTTATAATATTTCTAAGTATCTAAAAGAAATAAGTTAATAAAATGATCTCCACCTTGATTTAATGATAGTTTTCATGAAAATTTATCATGACATGTACGTGACTTAGTCCTTATATGTTCGTGGATAATCTCGTTGCATCACTCAAATTTCTGGCACAAACATAAATTTTGATAGATGAAGGATAGTACATGCCGCACAAGTAGCTTTTATTACTAAGGGTGGCAATTGGCAAAGCTCTTCGCGACATAATAGTTATTGTCAACTCCTTGGTTCTTCTTGCTCGTAGTTCTTAGAAAATAGTCATAATAACAACTTCTCCCATCATGCATGACAATACTCAGTGTAATTATTAGATGAATTTAGGGTGGGACTCCTGTATCTCTTATATTTGTGGGCTCCTCCTAATTTCGGTTGATATGAATCTCCTCAAATTTGGAAAATTTGAGCATTTCAAGGCAAAAAATTTAGGTAATGTTGCGCTTCACTCATTTTATTTGGTTATTTTCTAGTGAATTCCCATCGATTTTTCTTAGCTCCCATGGAGTTGACTTGATTATATGCTTCACCTCACTTAGGGTAAGCCCCTTCATCATCAAGCTTTGTATTTTCCTAGTTTTCATGCATATCAGTTGGTTAAATTGCTTCTTTTTTAAATTCTGGACTCGCCTTTCTTTTCTGAATACCACAGTTAGAATCAATCTCTTGTACCCTGTGTATCCCTAGTGACTCTCTTTCCATCTCAGTTATGTCTTCTCTTTGGCTCTGATTTTTCATCCCACATCTCTTATTCGTTATGTCTTTTTTCTACTTCATCCATTCTCGACCCCTACTAATAATTTGTTATTCACTTCGCTCTGTGTCTTTCTCCTATGTCTAGCTCTTGTGTCAACCTTTGCCATCTCTCTATGGACCTTGACCCCTGGTTAACTATGTTGTGTCGTGGGTGAGACAAGGGATGTGCCTCTACCTTTGGGATAATTGATAGCAACATCGTTGGCACCTCACAACTGCATGCCCAAGCACAAGCGCGAGAATCCTTGACTTGCTATGAGGAAATGATTCTTGAACTAGTTCATAGAGAGATAGAGATAATTGAAGATGAGATTTATTTTGAGAGGTGTTGTACTCTTGAGCATCGTGTCAATGCATACACTAGGGATTCCATTGCCAACACTAGCACTTCCACTCACTCACACTTCTTAAGTTATATGCAAGCTACCAATATTTACTAGCATACCAAAGCTCTTATGGGCCATGACGTCACCAATCATAGCGACACAAAATAGGAAAACAACATAAACTTTTCAAAAGTAAAGGGCAAACTTAAAGGGATTGATCATAAACTAGACATCCTTATCAGCAAGACAATCAATCACCCTCATTCCTTCGAGGGGAATGACTCTTAGCACACTCTGAAACCAATTAAAGGAAATCAATAATCTTTATGCATCACTAGTTTTTGGATAGTATATTTTAGAATGCTCTTTGCCCTTCCAAGATATGGCATGCTAGTTCTTGTTACTTTCAGTTTATGTATAACGTTTTTTGTCTATAAGATGCGCTAGTTAGAAGGGGTTTCTATAACCTCATGACTCTTAATAGCAGCTTATGGTATGGTTTCCATGTGTCTTGCCTTCAAAAGGCCATAATGAGAAACAAGACTTCCTTTGATATACATGTCATGGACTATGAATATCCAATAGTTTTGGTGGTTAAATCCTTATAATGTAAATTTGTGGAAGCATTGTTACTGGTTGTTATGTTTATTTGGTTCTTTTTTCGCATTGTTTATTTAGGGTTTTTGGATGAAGCAAGATGAAAATTGACCTAGCATAAGAGCTTCATCTTAGAAAATGGAAAGCTCATTTATTTATTTTCTTAAATATCCATGCTTCCAAGAACAATACGAATATTTGGATTTAAAGCATCTAGCAATTAAGTATAATAATATGTAATTGGGTTTATTGGTAAAATATATAGAGTTATGAAACCAAAAAGTCCAAGGAAAGAGCTTTGTGGTTGCATGCATCCCTCTGTAGAAACCCTAACCCAAGTTGATCTCCTATGATGGCATCCTAGGAGGGGGCTGCTCCCCCTTCTAATAAAAAGGAAAATTTTGAAGCTTTGGTGGCAACTTTGTCGAATTGTCCCAAAAGTAAGGAGGAGAAATCCAGATTTATTAAAAAGGCTAAAGAAATAGCCTCGATGACTCTCCCCAATGGAGTAATCAAGACAACGTTGACTTTCTTACAGTGAGCTCTTGTTGGAAAATTTACGGAGATGTGACCTTCTCCCCAATCGATGGAAACCTGGATTAAGAAAACATGAAAGCTGAAAATGAAAGGAAATATCTGATTTTACGCATGTAGTAATGGATTTTTTCTCTTCTTTTTTAATTTAAGGAAGATAGGGATGTAATATTAAAAAATGGACCATATTTCTTTGGATCTAGGGGTATGTATCTGAATTAGTGGTCCCTGGACTTCAATCTGGATGAAGATATCCCAACAACGATCCCATTTTGGGTCAAGCTCCCTCGTCTTCTCCTTTCCTATTGGAGTGATGATTGTTTGCGAGCCATAGGAAATGGGGTCGAGCAATACCTAGATCAAGTTGAACCAAAGGGATCTCAATTCGCTTATTCCAAGGAATGTGGCGAAGTAGATCTAGAAAAGGGGTTGCATTCATAGTTCAATTTGACCCTTAGAGATGGACTCGCTATCAAGCCCTGGACTATGAACAAATCCCATTCAAATGTCACTTCTATCACAAATACGACCGTTTCACAAGAGACTACAAAAAGGCTCCTACTGAAAAAGGTCCAGATCCACCAACAAAATAGGGAGAACAATGGAAAGTTCAAAGGAAAGGGAAAAACAAGGGCAGACCTAATGGGAATAGACAATAATCCACTCAAAATAAAAATGGGGCTTCTACTTCATCTAATCCATTCAACACCTTACAGAGTATTCCGAACAACAATCAAGGTAACCCTAATCGGGATCAATAAATTCAAAACACATAAGCAAATCCAAAAGAACATGAGGGGGAAGTAAATGAGGAAGACTAAGAAGAGCCTATCATTGAATACCAGGCAAATCATCCTCAATCAGAGTTATCTCTTGAAGCCCCTCAATCATCTCCACTGTGATACGAGAATTCCAACCCCATATCTGGAAATGTCGAAGGAGGATCTTATCCCTCAAGAGTAATTACCAGAAACATGGTGCAGTCCATAATTTGGGTGCATGAAGGCAGTAGTCATGAGACGAAAAGTAATAAAAAGAAGCAAGGACACCCCCATAAAAAGGAAATCAAGGAGAGAGAAGCAGAACAAAACAAGAAAATGGGAAATCAGTCGGTGATTTCAAACATTCTAAAATTGAAAGAGACTAAAAGGATCGGAAATCCCAAAAAAAGAAGGAGGCTTTTCTCAAATCCCTCCTAATACATGATAGTTATATCATGGAATAAAAGGGGTCTGGATCTCTCTTTAAAAAACTAGGCGATTCAGGATTTATTGAAGTAAGAAAAATGTAGATACTCTTGTTACCGAGACAAAGATGGAAGAAAAAGATGTGAATAAGGAAGTGCAGTCGTTCTGGAAAGGCGGTGTTGGAATAGCATAAGACTCAAGAGGAGCATGAAGAGAGCTTGTTATGTATTGGTTTGATCTGCACTTTTAGTTAATCCATGATTTGAAATCACAATATTGGATAGAATCCATACTTGAAAGGAAGGATACAAAAGAATGTCTTCCCATAATAAATATTTAGGGGCCTATGTTGTATGGAGAAAAACCTAAATTTTGGGATTCATTAAACTTCATCAAGGTTCAAGAAGGCTACTCCAATTGCATTATCAGAGGAGACTTCAATACAATCCTTAAATATGAGGAAAAAAAAAGGTGAATCACAGGTTCGAGATCCCTTCCATGAGAGGATGGAAGATCTCATTAGTGACTAGTACTTGGAAGATATCCCCCCTAAAGTGGGATGTTCACTTGAACAAATCAAAGAGTTGGAGACAGTGATATAGCAGTTCACATCTTAACAAGTTTCTCATCCACAATAGTTAGTTGTTGAACGGATTGGATTGCTCCTCCTCAATATTAGCGCAAGGTGAGTAGGATCATTACCTGATATCTTTATTTTTTCTCTATATGGAAAATATTTTCCCTATTCCCTTTATATACAATCCAATATGGTTAAATGGAATGGTGGATATGATCAAGAAGGCCTAGAAAACCCAGTGTCTGTGTCACCAACCTTCGTATGGGAGTCCAAATTAAAGTATGTCAAGCAAGTGTTGATAAAATGGCTTAAAATCATTATGTACCCCAAGGACAAAGACAAAAGGATTTGATGCAGCACCTTGAACAACATCAAAGTCTGATGGAAGAAAGTAAAATCATTCGAGAAATTTTTAGGCCTAAAATGGGCCTCAAAACAAAAATGTACAACCAAAATAAACTTTATAAGAACCAATAGGATTCAAGATGATGATGTCATCCATGAGGGATGATTCACCATTTTTGGAGTAAAAAGGTAAAAAGATTAAAAATTGTAAAAATTAAAAACTAAAAAATTTATTTTTTCCTCTCATATTTTCAACTAATATCCCTATGGTTTTACTCAAATTTTGAGAGGGAGCACTCATTGGATGCATAATTAAATTCCCCATCCATGGAGTACCCATGTTGCATACTTTCGATGGACCCCGCTACACAAAAAATGATCATACATGAAAAATGTGATTGTAATCACATTTTTCATGTATTTCTCATTTTTCTTGTAGCAAGGTCCATCAAAAGTATGCAACATGGATACTCCTTGGATGAGGAATTGAATTCCACATCTAATGAGTGCTCCTGGTGGAAAGTTGAAAATACGAGTTGAAAAATAGTTTTTTTTATTTTTCCCTCTAAATTTTGATGTTGTAATCTAATCTTATTTTAATATTTCCATTATTGTTTTATAATATTATTAGGAAGCCCATTTTGGACCTCAAAGTTTTATCTCATGAGAACCTTGGCATTTTAACAGAGAGCGGGAAATAACCAAGCAAATTTATGCAGTTAGCTGATAGGAGGAAGAAATCGGGCACCTTAAATCGTGAAGCTTGTGGCTTCGGGCTAGTGATCATAACACCTCCTTCTTTCACAAACAAGCCAATGCAAGAGAATTAAGAAATAAGGTGAAGGATATCATTCCAAAGGGAAAGAAAAAAAAATCCTCTTTGAGGAAATAAATCAGGGAGCTTTTCGACATTTTCTAGCTCTTTATTACAAAGACCAAGACGTGGATTCATTAGGGAAATTTTGAGGTCTAAAATGGGCCTCCTAAGGAACTTATAAAATAATAGTGGAAATAATAAAATAAGAATAGATTACATAATCAAATTTTAGAGGGAAAAAAGAAAACAACTATTTTTTCAACTCGTATTTTCAACTTATCTCCTTATGGGTTTACTCAAATTTTGAGTGGAAACACTCATTGGATGCAAAATTTGATTCCCCATCTAAGGTGTTGTCACTTTTTCTAGCACATGTAGCACAAGTGCTTGAGGAGATATGAAATCTTCCTAGATACAGCGTCTCGGTTGATTATAGACTAGTGCCTAGGACATCTTAAGGGAGGAGTACATTTAAAGATTATCAGTGAGAGATTTATGTTGCACTCCAATTGTCACATAGTTTAAAAAGATAATAAAGGGGGCTTAGTTCAATAGTCCTTCATTAAAGTAGATTTAAGCAAATATATGGATCTGAATATACAGGGATTAAATCGGGTCAATCTCAAAGAGGAAAGTATTGTTTTGGTGGCTGACACACATCAATAAGCAGCCTTAATATTGGCGTTGTAGTAAAGGTGAACGAAAGGAAGGAAATGAGGGAAATCGATGCAGAGCGCTCGAGAGAACATAGAATCCTCATCAACAATATCCAGCAAAAGTATGGAAGACTGAAGAGGTGGAATGACAGAAACAGTGGAGTACAAATTAAGGTCCCAAACTCTATAGTTCCTGAATACATTTATCACCAAACATCATAAGTAAATATGAGTGCATTATATGTACTGTAGGCTATTAATTAACACAAGTAAATATGTCTTATACACAGCTATTGTTCACTATTTAGCAACCTAGATACATCCATGAATCAGAGAGAAACTGACAACTTCATTACACTATTTCAAAGGGAGAAAAACATACATGAAGTGATAAACAAGGGAAAACATATTTCTCATTAATCTGCTTGGAATCACCAGAAAGTTTCATTAATCCTTGAGGAGTCCAATTCACCTTTCCATTACATTTAGCAACACATAGATCAAGTCCCTCGTGAATAGGAAAATAGAACCAAATGGAATCACAGAATTTGGACCCGTTAGGTGCAAAATTTTGGAACCTCTATTAAGTCTTTCTTACCCCTATTTATCAGGAGAGTGGAAGCTTTGAATCAACAATTACAAAATATCTCAACCAAAGGCCAATTTAAATGATAGACTAGCTGTCTCGGCGTGCGAGGCCCTGTTGTCTAAATGATTACAAAGGATTTGATTCCTTTATTGAAACTGCATAGAAATATAGAATAAACAAAAAATAAAGAAAACTGAAAGATGATGGGAGGAAAATATCTCCACGCCACTTCCTTTGTCGTGCTCTGGTCCAGCCACGTTATGCCTTATACTCTCTCGGTTGGTTCCCGTTGCTTTTGCCCGAAACCGCTTTAATTATTTACTTATTGGAGCCAGGAGCGATCAGTTGTGATGATCATAAACATTTTTGAACACAACTGCCAACTCATTTGTCCCCTCTTACATTCTTTATCAAGCCACCGGAACCCAACCTCCCCTATGAAATAATTATATAGTTGTATCGGAGCTTAGGTCGTTAATGACCTTTAGATTGAACATGCTTTACAAAACTACGAACGTCGATCTTCGATTGGCCCCCCCTGCCTTAGCCCTGGGGGATTAGGTGGAAACTATACGATAGGAGCGTGGGATAGGGGTCGATTCTTTGGAATACTACATTATAATCTGTCCCAATGCATAATACATAGGACCATACCAAATATGTGTCTAGGCCCCTTTGTAATATCAAAATTTGAGATCAAGGATTTATAATCCTTGCCTTCGGTGCACCCTCCCAAAACTTGTGACAGGGGACGTCGTTTGGCCCATGTGGAAAGAGAATAGGGGAGGGCTTACGCCAAGTTTTAACATATAAAACCTTTGTTAAATCTTTTCCACCTTATAAAAAACCTTTATCAACTCCTTCACCCAACCATTAGTTTTAATACATTAGGGGCATATATTCATGCGACCCGCCTTATGCCACCTATCCACCTTGCTTTGGGCCCACGATATCGGGTATTTCTTTGATATGCATATCGGAATATACCCTGATACGCTCCTCAATGAAATTTCGATATCGTTGTTTTCGATCATCGATTTTCCGTGACCTCCGATACTGAGGGACCTTCGATATTACGATCGCCAATTTCCCTATTGCGGGACCTTCGATATTGTGATCATCGATTTTCAACATGATGCCATCTTTTGAAACGTGTCACCTTGTGAGTGGTGACACATGTCACCACTCACAAGGTGACACGTGGCTATCCCCTTATGACCCTTGAAAATGTCAGATCTGCATGCCACTTGTCCTTCGTACTACCACACGTGTCACCACTCACAAGGTGACACGTGGCTATCCCCTTATGACCCTTGAAAATGTCATATCTGCATGCCACGTGTCCTCCATACTGCCACATCATGATGACGTCAAACGCCATGTGGCTTTATCGGGACCAATAGTATTTCGCTACATGGCCCTCTAGAGGAGAGAGAAAAGACCCACATGCCCTTGGTTTTTCGCTGAAATCCTTTGTAAATCATTTTCGGCCTTTCCAGATCTTTTAACGCTAACAACACATTTCCTAGTGATTTAACACTGGAAGTGTTATTTGTATATCGCACATTGCATATCGCAATTTCCTTAGGATTGTTACTTTTGAAAATGTCGATCGTCGATATGCGATACGACCTTATCGTCGATTGTTGATTGCACTGTGCACAAGACCCCACCAATTGTATATTTGCGACATACCTAGAGCTGTTGCGATTGCTAATTTCAACCTAACCTCCAATACGCCTTATCGCTGCCATGGACCTTCGATTTGCGCGACCTCTGATATGAGATTTGCAATATCAGACCTCTACTACCTAAAGCACAAAATGCCATGTTGCCTGATCCCCCGATTTACGAACGCCAATGTCTAGGGACCTCTGATATGCTCTTCTTTCCTCCTTTCAAAGGTGACAAAACCCAAAAATTCAATAGGCCATATCTTCTGATCCATAAGTCCATTTTTGGACTTCCACATACTGTTGGAAATCTTATTCCAAGTACTGTCAAATGGAGATGGTTTGATTTAGCTTTGAGAGATTTTGTGGCTTGGAAGATGGTTGCAAATCCCTCTGCATTTTTACACTCTTTTGACAACTGAAAACATAATTTGCAGTGAGTGTCAACACAATGACTACCCATGTTGCATACTTTCGATGGACCCTACTACACGAAAAATGAAAAATACATGAAAAACGTGATTGCAATCACGTTTTTCATGTATTTCTCATTTTTCGTGCAGCAGGGTCCATCGAAAGTATGTAACATGGGTACTCCTTGAATGAGGAATTAAATTTTGCATCCCATGAGTACTCCCACTCGAAATTTGAGTAAAACTTTAGGGAGATAAGTTGAAAATACGAGTTAAAAAAGTAGTTTTATTATTTTATTATTGTTTAATATTTTTACTTTTTTACTCCAAAAATGGTGAATCATCCCCCATGGTTGACATCATCATCTTCAAACCTATTGGTTCTTAAAACATTTATTTTGATTGTACATTTTTCTTAGGAGGCCCATTTTAAACCTCAAAATTCCCCTAATGCGACATTGGCTCAAAACATTTTACACTATGTCCCCACTATAGTCTTGCCTTCAATGAACAAGTCTCTCATATGCGAGATCGCAGAAGATGAAGTATTGGAGGTTATTTGGATTTTGGATCTTGATAAAGCCCTAGGTCTTGATGGATTCTCCATTAGCTTCTTCAGAAAGTTTTGGCCGATGATCAAAAAAGACTTGTTAAGGATGTTGAATAGTTCGGGAGTTAAAGAAAAATTGGGTGGCTCCACCAACTCATCCTTTCTGGCTCTTATAGCCAAAGAATAGAATCTGGTTAATTTCTCAAGAGCCTGCCCTAATTCTCTATGCAATTCTACTATTAAAATACTCTCTAAAGTTAGAGCTTCCATATTAAAGAAGCTACTTCTAGAATTTATTTTTGAGAATCAAGGGGGTTTTGTGTAGCAAAGGAAAATTTTGGATAATATTATTCTAGTTCAGGAGGGGATTCTTTCAAGTAAGGAAGCAGGGGAGCAGGGACAGGTTATTAAATTAAAGATGGCAAATGCTTTTGACATGGTAAGGCACTATTTCCTCTATTTAATGCTAGAGAAATTGGGATTTATCAAGGAATTTATTAAATGGATCAAAGCTTGCATTGGTTCTCCATGGATAACTCCTTTGTTCAATGGTAGGTCAACCCCCTTTTTCATGGTTTCCAGAGGGCTTTGGCAGGGATGTCCATTATCCCCTCTCCTATACATCATCCTGGCAGAAATTTTAACATGAAATTTGGAGAAATCTACACAAGAGGGTCACTTGATGGGCTTAAGCATGGCGCGAACGTGAAGGAGGTGAACCACTCCCAATTTGCAGACAATACTATTCTACTAGGAGGGGCATTAAATATTTTTGTTGTGAGATTTAAGAAAATATTGTTTTCTTATTTCTCTCATTCAAGTGGTATGTTCAATAAAAGAAAATTTCAAGTGTATGGTTGGAATTGTGCATAAGTGACAATTATTGAGATTGCAAGAATATTTGGATTTCCAGCAAATATAGAGTGGATGGCCATTAAATACTTTTGTATTCTTATTTCTCTAGGTGCTTCTAGTTCAAAGGAATGGGAGGAAGTGCTACAAAAGAGGTAAAAGAGAATTGAATCATGGGGAGTCAGTGGCTAAATATAGCATGAAAAATGGTATTAATAAAATCAGTTTTGTCCTCCCTATCGATATATATGGGATCGTGTTTATTATCTCTTAAAGTAATCATTAAACAACTCATTGGTCTATTGAGGAAGTTTTTATGGCAAGGAGGGAAACATAATGAACATTGATTTCACTTTGTGAATTGGAAAGTTGTGTGATTACCTAAGGCTTTTGGAGGATTAGCAATTAAGGAGCCCAAGCTAATGAATTTGGCATTAGGAGCAAAAATTATATGGAGGCTTCTCTCAAAAGCTAAAGAATGGTGGAAATGAGCCTTCTTTCAGAAGTATTTCCACAAGAACAAATTCCTTCATCTAGAATAGGAGACTTGGCAGGAGTAGGGGTTGAAAATATGGAAATTGTGTAGAGAGGTTGCCCCACTTATCATAAACAATTTAGAATGGAAATCATGGAATGGGGTGCGTATTCATCTGTGGAAGGATCTCCATAAAACTACATAATTAGTGTGAGATAATGATGAGATAACGGAACTGATAAAATGGATGGAGAACAAGGGAATTTGAAAGCTTGTGGACATATCTCAGTGGGACAATAAGGGGCATTAGATTGGATGCCATTGTGATAACATTCCTCCTAACCTCCAGCAATCATGGGACATGCTTATTAAATCTTTAAAAGGATATGCACCAGTAACAACCTGGAGATTGGACAGAAGGATATGGCAGGGCAATAAAAATGGTAGTTACTTAGTCAAAGAAGGATATAACTAGCTCATTCTTAGATTGCCTCAGGATCATGTTGATTGCATATGGGGGTGCATATGGAACATCTATGGAATGCCAAAAATAAATCTCTTATGTTTGGAATTGGTGCACGAGAAAATTTGAAAATCTAATGAAACCAAATATTCACGACCCCTCTCATTGTGTTCTATGTCAAAGTGTTGAAGAAGATATCCCCCATCTAGTTCGTAAGTGTCATTTTCCACAGGAGGTATGGAATGTGGCTTTGGTATAGGTGTTAGATCTTCATAGCATCCCATAGAGTTGGGAAGAAATGTTCATTTCATGGAGGAGTAGAATTTCATGGCAAAGAAAGACGAATTCAGTGGTTATGAGATGTTGGATGGCCCTCCCAAAATACCTATGTTGGACTATATGGATCACTTGAAATAACTCAATATTTAAGGAGAAAATCTCAAATGCATTCTCTTCAGCATCCAAAGTGTTATCTATGTTATTTCATTCGATATCAGCAAGAGGTTATGCTAAAGAGAGAGATGATTTTTCGCCTCCTAAAAGGGAATGGATAAAATTAGATCAACCATTTTCATCATGTTGTCAGCTTCAAACTCAAAAGCTTGAATCAAAAATTTGTACTTTGTCAGATTAGATCCAGATGAAATTCATCTATGGAAACAAAACTTGGGACATTATGCACTATTTTTTATGGTGCTTTGAAAGGCAACCCCAAGGACCCAGAAGCAAGAGGGATTATATTTCACCCCGATGAAGAAGATAGGGATTAGGTATATCATCAGTAACCAAGTTGAATAGTTAGCTTTACAACAGGGCTTGGAATTGTCTTATTCCAAGGGAATTTGTCAATTGATCATCTTCGGCAATTCAAAGATTGCAATTCAAATATTGCGATCCAATAGGTTATCAAATTCAAAGAAAAATATGAGTTGATCCTAACTCCTATTTTACACTAGATTAAATCAGTAGTGGATAAAATTTGATATGTTTGATTTTTTTCATATTAAAAGAAATCTTAATATATGGTTAAATCCTTGGCTAACCAAGGTGTGCTCCTAGAAAAAGTATTGTTAAAAATTGATGAAGGGGGGTTGTTATTCAAAGCAATACCATGATGACCCGATTTAAATTATCTATGCCTCTGATTCTCATGTGAATTAAACATGGATTAAGGAGTCAGGTCTTGTCATATGCATCGACTTTGTATTATTCTAAAACCTCATTAACTCATGTATTATTGAAACAACCTTTGGTTTCCATGCAGAGTTGTGTCATTGCGGCCACATGGGTTGTGATCACCATAACCTATTGGGAGAAGGACAAATGTAAATGGGAAGATATGTTTTCTAAGGTCATTCAAATGTATGAGGCTCACTCCATTGCATGCGAAGATTAGTTTGCATGTGTGTATTCCATGCTTGCATCAAAACTTGCCTTTGAGTGCAATCTTTCCACAATGGTTTCTGAACATATGGTATTTAAGAGTCTCGTCGACATTAATGTTGAATGCAGTGGGATCATTTCAAGGAATCTTGGTTCAACAGTATATGTTGGGGTGAACAAGAAAATAATGAATTCACACTCATAGGTTTAGTTTGTCAAGTTTGTTATTAGGTTTGGCGTAATATAAAAATTATGGAGTGTGAGCTTGGGAATGTCGAGGAATATTTTGGCTTCTCTTGCAAATATGACAGGTGCCCTAGAATTCATCATCTCTTTAATCTCTAGGAAAACATAAATGATTATGTATGAATCTAGGGATCGAAATGAATTGTTAACTCAGAGATTGGTAATACTAGAATTCAAGTTGGACCATCTTCAGTTGGCGAATGAAATGTTGGAATTTTGAGGGGAGAATTTAGTTCATGTCAGAGTTGGTAATATCAATGTGGTTCATGTTGGAGCAGAAGTGTATAATATGAAGCAGTATGGGATCTCTAAGCAACAAGAGGAAAGTAACCTTCATCTTGCAGATGACCAGGAAGATTCTACTCAACTCAAGCCGTAAGAATTCAAAGCCAAGGTCGCTTTTTCTATGGAGGACATGACTAGTTTCTCATGCAGTTAATATTTTTTGTTATGTTATGCAAATATGTAGTGTTTTTTGGTGTTTTTTTGGAGACTATATGGAGAAAACCATATTAGATTAGTATTTTGTATTTTAAGGCTTAATAATGTTAGTTTTTTTGGAGTTTTTGGAGAGTAGAAGAAGAATTTTTGGACTATGATGTATAAGGACTTGGCCTTCAAACCATGTTTTTTTAACGAAATGCATAATCGTTCCTTTGAAAAAAAAAGAGACTTATGTAGCTAAATATCAATTCGCTTAAATCTGTAATGATGCCAATAATAATAACAATATTGGGTTTTGGAGGAACAAAGGTTTAGGTTATAATAATGGGAAATTCACTTTCCTACTAAAATATTCAAATTGCTCTAGCTAAATATTGATTAACTTAAATATATATGCTTTCAAAAAAATATCATTCTAATTTTTTGATACTATTTAGGCTTAAAAAAGATTAAAAGTTCTTGTTTTCATGTAAATGATTTTTCAGTAGTTGTAAAGGTCTTAAGCTCAAAACAGAGCCCAAGCTTGTTCAGGGTTCAATACGCTATGGGTTCTATTTATCAACAATTATCTAGTGTCCATGGACCATGAAAAATATGTGTTGTTGTGATACAAGTTTATTCTGGAGATCTTACATGTATAATTTATATGGATGAAGTAGAACCTTTCCACATTTCTATTCATTGTACTCGCTTATTATTATGAAAGAGAGTAATTTATTGTACTCGCTTTGATTGTAGTTTTTCTTTCAAATAGATTTGTTGCATTGGACAGAGAAAAATATTCATCCAAAAAGCATTTGTACCCACACATTGATGTCGAGGAAGGCAATGAAAGGGAGCAAAGATTCATTTTGAAGGGTATCCTTATGATAGATTGCAGCTTTTGGAAATAATTGACCAGTCTTCTAACTATCAGATTTCAAGATATTCTTGGAATCTACAATCGACATAAATTCATCTAATCTGAAAAGTGTTCCTACTCACACATGAATTGAAAGAGATTCTTCTAATTATCAGATTCCTAGATATTCTTGAAATCTGCAATCAACATATATTCATCTTATCTTAAAAGTGTTCCTACTCACACATAATTGAACAGGGTTATTCAATGTGATGATAACGACATTGTTTATTGCTTTCTTTGTCCTAGTAACAAGATATGACTGTAATTCGAAAAGGTGGTTAGACAAGAACCCATGCTAAAATCAAAATTCCATATTCTATCCTTGGTGTGGAAGAGAGAGTTATTATTATCTTAAGCTCTCCCAAAGATAAGAAAAGGGTGCATGATGAAGAGAAAATAAAATAGATCTAAATAACCAATTAATTAGAAGTTAATATATCTTTACCTAATTTAAAAACCCTTATAAAACATAACTCAAATACGAGAATAAACATATTTCTGATTTAAAAATGGTTTTATAAGGAATCTATCTTATATATAATATCGTTAATGATATGGTTTTATAAGGAATCTATCTTATATATAATATCTTTAATGATATATGAAGAGTAATATGATATAAACTATATTTCAATATATTAATTTGAATTTATTTTTTTATTTTTATTATCTAATTTTAAATGAATTAAAAAAAAAAAAAATTAAAAAATATATATTTTTATCATATACAATGGAACTTATTATATTTTATTTATTTAAAATGTTATTTTGAAATAACACAATAAAATAAGTTTAGATATGATATAAATAATAACAAAATAATATATTTTTAAGTCTTGGGGGCAGCATAATTGGTTAACTTGAGAAACATGAAATCGTTGAAACTCGAAAGACCCAGGTTCAAATTCCCCCTATTGTGACCCAAGCTACGAGGAGGAGGAAATGTTACGTGTCAGGTGGTTGTTAAGACTTAGTGTTCACCAAGACGGATAGGGATTAAATCTTTCAAGGTGTAGAATGACAGGTGGCTGCTAAGACTTAGTGTGTACTAAGACGGATAGGGATTAAATATTTCAAGGTGCAGAATCGTTGCTAAGACTTAGTGTGTACTAAGACGGATAGGGATTAAATATGACCAAATCTCATGCTCTCGAGGCGCAAACCTTTCATCAAGTTTTACACTCAAAAAAGAGGTTTGCACCTCGAAAGATTTGATAGATCTAGAATTAAGATGGATCTAGGCTAGTGTAAATTTAAACATAATATGAACTCTAAAGTGTCTTTTAAAGTGAAACTATAAGCCACAAAGCCATTATAAATACCCATAAAGGATAAATGTTATGTAGGTTAAAAACTTCAATCAAACAGCATAATCAAACTTTGAATAAGAATGTCTTTCATCAAGTTTTACACTCAAAAAGAGATTTGCACCTCAAAAGATTGGATAGATCCAAATTTAAAATAGATCTAGATTGATGTGAATTTAAACATAATATAAACTCTAAAGCGCCTTTTAAAATGAAACTATAAACTACAAAATCATTATTAATACCCATATACAAAATGTGTAAAAATAAACATTATATAGATTAAAAACTTCAATAAAAAAGCATAATCAAAACTTTAAATAAAAATGAAAAATAATCTCAAAAAACATGATTGAATTCTGAAAATATATATATATAATAATAAATAAAATTACATAAATTCAAAACTAAAACCAAAAATATAACCAACCAAAACTCTAAAGAGGGCTAACTAACTTCAAACTACAATGTCGTCAAAGACACTTATAAAACTACAAGATGGCACGCAAGACTAAGCACAACACGAGAAGCAGAATACACCAAACACAGTAGGAGAAGCAGAATCTGGTGGAGCATGGTTGAGAGTCATTCTGCATTTCTGGACCCCCTGTATAAACATACATGGTTTGGGCTTGCCAGGTCTCCGACGAGTGATGACGTGATTTCAGTTTCGAGCTCAAAAAAATTGACTCTCCTACCCTCGCAATACACTTGTCACAATTGGTAAATTGTAATTTTATCTCCAGACCTTCGCAGTGCACATGCCCACCAGGGTCCCTACACGCTGTCCCTCTCATTTCAAATTTGAACACACGCATTACATGAATACTCCCCAGACATAGGGAAGGCATGAAATTGATCAGATTTATACTTTGAACCTAAATGCATGGTTTGCATCAATATGGAAAGAAAATAAATAAATAAATAAATTATTTTAACGTTAATGAGGAATGAGAAATAAATATATTTTGAAACCAATTGTGGCTTTAGCCGGAGGTATTTTAGTGGTATTGAAGGAGTTTTAGGCAGAGGGACCTGAGGTGACAATGAAGGAGATTTGGGTGGAGAGATTAAAAGTGGCAGTGTTTGCGCAGAGTTGGAGGAGGTCTAGGTGGAGGTTTCCTCAGTGGTGTTAGAGTTGGAGGAGGATTTGGCAGAGGTGGTCTAGGATTTGGTGGTGGTGGTAAGGGATATGGTCGAGGTGTTGATGGCCAACAAGGATAAGCAGTGGACTGTGATGAATGCATGGACAGATCAGCTAATTCAAATTATTATTAAATGGTTGGCAAATGAGGATAAGTATCAATTCATAACAAGTATCTAAAAACTTACTTTACAATACATTTCATGTTGGTAAAAATTAAAAAAATCATAAAATTTAATTGATTTTTTTATTCTACTATTTTTTAAAGAAGAAGAATTAATATATAAGTTAAACGTATATACATTTAAATAAACATATAACAAGATTCTTAACTATGGAAATTCATTTCCATTTGTTCATGGAGATTCTTATTTTATAAATATGTGTTGTTACAATACCATGGGTTATCAATACCACGGGTTATCAATACCACATGCCTAAAATATCATAACTCATTTCATATGACTCTAGTTCATATGACATTTTTTTAATTAATCACTTTAATTAAAAGGGGACCCCAATCAAGGTGCAAGGACTAATGGCAATAGAGGATGGGAAGGGTTCCCACCACCTAGCCACCTTCCATTGTAATTAAGACGGGGGGGTTTGGATGGCGTGGCCAAACTCTCCCATGCACAAAGCATGTGAGATCTTAATTCCTTTAGTGTAATGGTGTATTTCCCGCAAGACCCTCGACCCATTGGTTTATTGCATGCAGTTGTTAGTTTTTATGTCTAGTTCGAGTTGTTAATTTCCAAGTGTTTTGTGCTGCAACAATCACTTATAACAAATTATTCTTTTAATAGAAATCACTATATCCAATTATCTTCAATCTTCAATAACATTAAGCAAGTGTAGATAGAACAATAAACCAAATGCACAATAGAAGACAACCAAGAACAATAGAGACGCGGTTATTTGGTTGAAGAACAAGGAAAAACCCCACAAGGGGGAAACCCTTTCCAAATTCTTCTTCTATTAGATTGTCATCAAATGTTCAACAAAGAGATACATAGTCCAAGTATATCAATAATGAGTCAAAGGTTAAAGCCTTGACTAGTAAAATCAACCAACCAAGATCAAGTCAAATATGAGCAAGAAAGTCAAACCTGATCAAACTTGAATTCTGTAATTTTCTGTCAAAGTCAATAGAAATCAACACAACCCTAAATAGCCAACAGTCAATGGTCAAAGTGCTCCAAAAAGTTTGGTCAAGACAACAAAGAATTCAAACTCTTTCCCTTAGTCAAACTTGGTCAAAACAGTCACAAGATTCTGCTTCAAAATCAGTCAACATCAAAGTCAACCCTACAAT
This sequence comes from Pinus taeda, assembly GCA_000404065.3. Taxonomy (NCBI): domain Eukaryota; kingdom Viridiplantae; phylum Streptophyta; class Pinopsida; order Pinales; family Pinaceae; genus Pinus; species Pinus taeda. The sequence continues at coordinate 46,674 of APFE030887874.1, read as the reverse complement.
CAAAGTTACCTAAAACCTATGATCAAATGTGGTCAAAGTGCCTAGAAAAATTCGTCCTTCTCTCTCCTAAATTTGGCCTACAAGAACAGATCTAAAACCCAAGTCAAAGTAAGTCAAACCCAGTTCAAAACCCAAAGTCAATGTTGGTCAGAGGAGTCAAAACAAAAAAGTCAACACAGTTAAAAGATTTCTCTCTCTCCTCTTCACACATGTAAGCTTTGACCTTGCAATTTCAGACTTGTACGAGCCAATGATGAAGAGATGATGTGTTGTGTTGATGCCTCCAAGGGATGTGACCTTAGGTGTATTTATATGTCGTTGAGGTGGACACATTTCCTCTTCTAGGTCGACTTGTACTTTTTATGATGGCATTGTCCATCATTAAAATAATAATTTTCCCTTGTGCAAATTAAATTCTTCCAATGGCTAATAGGGCCTCCAAAGGGTGAGGAGGGCATCCCAAAGGAGGGAATTTCTCCCTACGCTGCCAAATTTCAACACTCCCTCCCAGCTAAGGAGGAATCATTGACTACATCATAAGTCTCATCTCAAATATCTCGTCATCATCATTGTTGTATCACATCATATCTCATCTCTTAACACTCTCAATCTAAAGAAGAAGAATCGTCATAGGGGAGATAAATCTGCCACCCTATATCCAATGACAACAGGAGAGATACAACTTACCATAAGAGGTAAGGATCACTCACACCTATTGTCTGACAATAGGAGAGATACAACTTACTGCAAAGGGTAAAGATCAAACACACACACACCTATTATCCATTGATCTTCCCACCTTGACCCTCAAGAATCAAGTGGTAGAACACCTACATCCCATCACTGGGGAGAGATACCACTTAACATAGATGGTAAGGATCACACACACCCAAGTATCCTCACCCATTGGCCAAAGGGATAGTGTTTTAACTCCTAGAGACAAACCTTGGGTTGAGGAGATCAGTCCCTAGGACATCTTAAAAGTGTTTGTAAGATTTGTTGAAATTGTTCACTTACATTAACATTGAATACAATTTTTAAACATAATTTGTTTGGAATCTCTTTCAAGAGGATAGATGCAATTGATATCAAAACAAACTCATAGAAGACTTAATATCCAGCTCTGCTGGCTAACTTACAGAAGCACATAGTTCATTGGTCATTGTAGTAAGTGTGAAAGAAGAATATGAAGAAATGAAATCAAATACACAGGGATGAGCGCAGAATCCAATGCATCGGACTTCGATAAGAAACGGATAAATGAAACACCGAATGACATATCATATTGCATGGAGCGCACATTAAGGACATTAAATCTTATTAGTCATAGACATCTAAGATCAACATTAGACATAGATTAATCCATGATTTCATAAAAATACACCCAACAACAACTATTACATGTCATCTGAGGAGAAAACAAAGATAAATGGAATGAACACAGAAGATAATACATACTACAGTCTTATGTGAGCAAGAATCACCAAAATTATTTATTAATATGCAGATAGAGCATACATTTTCCCTTTCTCCAATAATAGTTCAAGAGCCTCTTTGAAACCAAAATTCAGAACCCTTCAAAAATGCATCATAAACATCTTATTTATAGGGTCTCGAGATGAGCACCCCCTTACAGAATATTCTTTCTTGATCTCCTAATGATTCATCATAACAAAAATGGTGTGAGTGTGCAACTTGCAAAGTTGTATTAACTAAACCCTAACTAAATTGAGTTCATTTCTTGAAATGGAATAGTTACAAAAGCATTAAACAATAAAGTTTCATGATTGACATGATTAGAAAAATATTCATCTCCGTTGGCGAGGTTCCGAAGGAAGAGTTGCAGGGTCGATGATCTGGAGTTGTAGAGGATTGATGAACTGCTCACATTTCTGCCATAGTGTTGGGCTCGGTGGAGGAGAATGAAAGAAAATTTGATAGGTGATCTTAAGACCTGTGTGTTAACACTCAGGTTGTCCCTAAGCTCCTGAAGGGATACGGCCGAGGTAACCACAAACCAATCTCTGGACTGCAGGTTCTAGCCCACCTGCAATCAGAGAGGGCACTCTCTTGATGATTTAGCTTTGTTGATGATAATTTTAGGCTAGTTATTGGGTTCAAGGGGTTTTGTATTGTGTCTGGGTGGAAGGAGGATGATGCTTTCAAGCAGAGAGGCAATGCATAGTGTGACAAATTTCAAACCATTGGGCATGGAGTCGTGGAGTAAGGCTGCTGGTGCGTTTTCTTGGTCACAAGAGGAAAGAGGGGAAAGGTAGCTGCTCATGAAACAATAATCAGGCTAAATGAAGATGGATTGAAGGCTAAGGAATGAGACGCAATAAAGAATCTCTCAATCAGGTTAGCAGAGGGAAGATAAACGAGCCCTACCTGGGAGCAGCTAGGAATTCCCAGATAATAGCCATTCATATATATAATAGAGCAAATATGAGCCATAAGGAATCCATATTTATGCCTAAATCAAGAGGAAAACATTAAGAAGCCACAGAAACTGAGCATAGAGTGCAGGTAAGCAAATCATAAACCAGACTTTTGTTCTATGACTTGAGCATATGTGAAATTGAAATAATAGAGGTAAGGAATACTTATTGATTCATAAAACATGACAAGATTTCCCTCATTCACTCTTCAGAGACACTAACAACACATCAAACAGTCCATTCTCCAAGCTTTCAGCAATCTTTGATTATATAAAACATGTCAGATACAGAGCGAGTCTCTCTTGAAGTGCATTTACAAAACTAAAACAACCAACCAACCAACCAACCGACCCCTATTACATTGTTCAGGGCTCTTTTTATAGTGAAAATATCTAAGAGTATTTATTACAGCTGACCTAAACAGGTCTGCGGGAAAAACTTTTTAAACCTAAACCTGTGCTGAAATTAAATGCAAGTAAATATCTATTGAGTTGCGCTGGAGGCAGCTGAATCAAAATGAGTTAATATGGTGTCCTTGGTGGCTCGATACAATGCTTCTGCAATAACTGTGCTTTGAGCTTTGGTCCATTGATCTCATGTGACTTTGATGTGCAGTAACTGTGATTTGAGAGGCTTTAAATGGCTTTTACTGTTTCTTTGACTTGTTGGGGGCTCTTTAATGTTTTATCAGCTTCAAGCACTGAGAAAATCTTCACTGATACACTTTGCCGCAACATTGATACTCTTTGACATGCAATCTGGCTTCTTTCTGCTTCTGATACTCTTTTAAACTGCTAAATCGCCCTTTTTCTGCCCTTTCGAGGTGAAAATGACTGTTAAACAAAAAGATTCCCCATTTTGGCCTATTTCTCGTAGCTAATCGCGCATCGAAAACTGCCTCAGATTTTGAATCCGGGCTTCCTAAGCTGCGATTTCGCACTTGTGCGCTTTTTTGGCGGGTGATGTCAGCATGACGTCAGCGTTATGGCGGATGAAGTCAGCATGATGTCAGCAGTGGGACCCAGTACAGAGATGATGTCAGCATGGTGATGTCAGCGGGGTGACGTGGCAGTACGGCAAGGTGATGACGTGGCAGTACGGTGGTAGTGATGTGGCATAGGACACGGTGGCAGGAGGCCGACGCAGGCTGATGATGTGGCAGGGTGACGTGGTGTTGACGTCACACAGGGGATGGTGGTTTCTGGTTTGTGGCGCACCACTTTTGCGCAAAAGCAGTTTCGGAAGGGGGGGCTCCGCCACAGCCAGGAGGGTGACGCGTGGCAGGAGTACAACAGGAAAACCACCCATCTCCTGGACGCTAACCCTCGGCATATCGAGGCGGGAAAAGACCCGCCCACCGTAGATCTTGGGCGTGGCAGATTTGACAGCCGACGGGACGGGTAAGGCGGCGGAGGGATAAGGACAGGGCCCGCGCGCCAATTATTTTTATTTAATTCGGCGATGGGGGGAAAATCCTTACAAAAGTGGGTTTTGGGTTATATATGAGTGGGATCAAATATTTACATGCGGGACTTTTAGGAGGAAGGGCGGAGCATGGGTTTTGGAGGGTTAGGGTTAAGGGTAAATGGTTATTAGTGTGACCAGATGTCAAACTAACTCCAGGTTAGGAAGCGGACGGGTTAGTAGGATCCCCAGATGGACTACTGCTTCCCAGACTTGATATTTTAGGGCTATAGTGCCAGGGGATGGGAATATGTACATAGGGGGGTTATTAACATAGTTTTAGTAGAGGAAGGGGAGATAGATAGGGAGCTATATAGTAAAATTAGTAGTTACTATGACAAGTGATAAGAAAGCGATAAGTACATGAATCTTAGGCTATTAGGGGAAAAATGATTCATAAAGGAGTATGAACATTCCTTGAGTAAAGCAGATCTTTACCAAGGCAAATGATATGGAAAATGATGAAACTAAGAGGTATCAAGCAGATCTTGACCTCTTCAGGGAAATTAGTGAGTGATTTAGGGAATAAGGAAGAAGGGGGAAGTTAGTCATGCCTCGCTTGAGCTCCTCCATATGAAAACTGCCTGATAATTGTGACCTAAATAGATATGGCACTTGAAAACATGAAAATGATCACAAATCAACATTCTGCAACCTCAAAACTACCTACCCAGCCTACTTACCGAGCATTTTTTCTTCTTTTGGTTTGGGTGCACTTGAACTAGCAAACCCAACTTTTCAACTTTTCTTTTATTTTTACTGTCCTACTATCTATATCTACACTTATTTTGTCTAGGGGCTCAGATTAGGCTGTTTAGCACCCATGCTTCTCTAACTGTCTAAGAATCTGCCAAAATTAGGCTGTTTGGACAGATAATGATTCTCTATATTCTACAATAGGAAATTGAAACCTAGGGAGACCAAGATTAAGCTGTTTGGACCTCCCTTTAACTGAAAATTCTTCAAAAATGGAATAGCACATCAAAATTAGAATACAACAGTGGCATTTAGGCTAGCACACACTCAAGGCATCCTTCCTTGGCTTCTGTAGAAAATATGGAACATTGAAACATGCAAAGTATGACATATTTGGCATGTAAAAATGTCAATCATGAAAGATGAGTAACCTGCTGCAGCAGGAGGCTAATAGTGGCTCCACTTGGGGATGTCTTTTCCTTGTGAAAAGCCAAGAACAACAGGTCAGACTGCCTTGATCTTCTATTGTTGTTGTAGATTGAGACTTCTTCGTGTTGACTGTTATATAGTTGAAACTTTGGAATGAGAACAACACTTTCCCTCAACTAAATTATTTGTGAGTTGTGAAGCATTGCCTGCTTTGTTCTGTGTGCTCTATCATTCAGACTGTTACACAAAGATAAAACAAAGTACTGATATATACAAACATTTATGTACAGACATGATACCGCTGGGTTATTCTCAACAAAAGGGATCATGATAATGCTTTAACATTCGACCATTTACAGGGCCCTCTTCAGTTGTGCTGCCATCTACAGATTTGAGGAAATATGTGTTATTGCCTTGCACAGTGCTGATAATGAATGGACCTTTCCAAAGAAAATAAAATTTTGCATGTTTGCCCTTGTCTTCTCTTCGTGAGTCCCACCTTAGAACTTTGCTGCCAACACAAAAGTCCTCATCCTTAGCTTTCTTATCAAACATCCTTTTGAGTTTCTCTTGCAAAATTTGAGCTCTCTCATACACTTGCTATCTGGTTTGCTGGAGATGAATGGTCTAATTGATTCTTCTTTGAATGTCATTTGGTTCAGCCTGAATATCCTGTAATAGTTTGATGGTAGGAATGCCCAAAGATGAAGGAAATCTGGCTTCCATGCCATATACTAGCTCATAAGGGCTCATCCCAATGGATCTCTTGGTTGAAATTCTATTTGCCCACAGGGCGTTTGTGAGCTTCCTATGCCAGTTCTTTTTGTTTTCTTCCAGCACTTTCTTTATGATGTTGATGAGGCTTTTATTGGAAGATTCAGCCAAGCCATTACCTTGAGGGTAGTAGGCTGTAGAGTGGCCCAAGGTAATGTGAAATTTATGGCAGAAGTTGATCATATTTCTGGATTTGAAGGCAGCAGCGTTGTCAGTGATGATTTTCTCAGTGCAGCCAAATCTGGAAAGGATATTGCCCTCAAGGAACTGGATAATAGTGGAGTCATTGGCTTGCCTACATGGGATAGCTCAATCCACTTGGTGAAATAGTCGGTGGCTGTTAAAATCCACTTGTGCTAGCCTGAAGAGGAGGGATGGATTTCATCTATGAAGTTAAGACCCCATTGTTGAAAAGGATTTTCGGTTGAGATGGGCTTAAGGGGCAAAGGCAACAGTTTTCTTTTTCCTTCAAAGATTTGGCATTTGTGACATGAAACAACAAATTTCTTGACATCTGCAAATAGAGAGGGCCAATAATAACCAACCCTTAAAATCTTGTCAGCAGTGGACTTCCAATATAGATGCCCTCCACAGTCCCTTGCATGGAACTCTTTCATGATGCTATTAGTTTCATTTATGGTTAAACAGTTAAGCAAAATTCCTTCATGATTTTTCCAAAACAGGGCACCATCTAAGACACAAAACTTTGTTGCTTTCATTTTTAGAAATCTCTTTTTGGTTCTGGACAACCTCGGGGGAGCACACATGTTTAACAAAACTTAGCAAATATTAGAATACCATGGGGATTGTAAAAAGGTTTCACTGATCTGTGGAGTCGCTAGCTCCTGTTCATTGTCCAGTTGGTTAATGTCTAAGGCCTGAAAATTTGTTTCAGACATTAGCTTGGCTAAACCTTGTCCCTTTATCAGCTTGGTGGGTTTTATCTCAATGTCATATTCAAGAATACTGGCAATCCACTTGCCTCTT
>APFE030887874.1:0-32685 GCA_000404065.3 Pinus taeda | reverse complement strand
GAGTACGATGGGAAAACCGCACATCTCCCGGACGCTAACCCTCGGCATATCGAGGCGGGAAAAGACCCGCCCACCGTAGATCTCGGGCACGCCAGATCTAACGGCCGACGAGACAGGGAAGGCGGTGGAGGGATAAGGACAGGGCCCGCACGCCATTTATTTATTATTTAATTCGGCAGGGGGGGGAAACCTTAGAAAAGTGGGTTTTTGAAATTATATGCAAGCGGGGTTAAATTATTTACATGCGGGACTTTAGGAAAAAGGGCGGAGCATGGGTATTGTAGGGTTAGGATTAAGGGGAAATGGTTATTAGTGTGACCAGATGTCAAACTAAATCCAGTTAGGACATGGTTGGGTTAGTAGGAGCCTTAGATGGACTACTGCTTCTCGGACTTGATAAATATGGCTATAGTGCCAAAGGGAGGGGCTATTTAATATTTTTGAGATTTTATATAGTTCTTTGCATAATATTGGATAGGGAAATGATTTAGGGAGCTAGATAACAAAATTAGTAGTTAATATGACAAGTGATAGGAAAGTGCTAAGTACGTGAATCTTAGGCTATTAGGGAAAAAATGATTCATAAAGGAGGTATGAACATTCCTTGAGTAAAGAAGATCTTTACCAAGGCAAATGATATGGAAAATGATGAAACTAAGAGGTATCAAGCAGATCTTGACCTCTTCAGGGAAATTAGTGAGTGATTTAGGGAATAAGGAAGAAGGGGGAAGTTAGTCATGCCTCGCTTGAGCTCCTCCATATGAAAATTGCCTGATAATTGTGACCTAAATAGATATGACACTTGAAAACATGAAAATGATCACAAATCAACATTCTACAACCTCAAAACTGCCTACCAGCCTACTTACCTAGCATGTTTTCTTCTTTTGGTTTGGGTGCACTTGAACTAGCAAACCCAGCTTTTCAACTTTTCTTTTATTTTTACTGTCCTCCTATCTATATCTACAATTATTTCATCCAGGGGCTCAGATTAGGCTGTTGAGCACCCATGCTTCTCTACTTGTCTAAGAATCTACCAAGATTAGGTTGTTTGGACAGATAATGATTCTCTATATTCTACAACAGGAAATTGAAACCTAGGGAGACCAAGATTAAGTTGTTTGGACCTCCCTTTAACTGAAAATTCTTCAAAAATGGAATAGCATATCAAAATTAGAATACAGCAGTGGCATTTAGGCTAGCACACACTCAAGGCATCCTTCCTTGGCTTCTGTAGCAAATATGGAACATTGCAGCATGCAAAGTATGACATATTTGGCATGCAAAAATGTCAATCATGAAAGATGAGTAACCTGCTGTAGCAGGAGGCTAACAGGCCATATTCATGGATGAATATTTACCAGATGTTAGTTCTTCCCTATCTTTATCCTTATTAAGTGAGATATTTCACTTTTTCCTTTCCTTTTCCCTCAATAAGGCGGTCCTGGGTAGAGGGAAAGATCTCCCTCGAATACCCCTAGGTGGTTCCCAATTTGTCTCAATCTTAGATTATATCGTATGAAGTTTACATCAATCCCTATAGAGGATTCAGACTCAATGGATATAGTTGGAGAGGAATGTCCCCCAGTAGCTCCCGACATATCACTGGATTCTTTATGAAATGATAAAGAGGGAAACATGTTTTGAGAGTCTCTTATTTTTGGTTGAAATATTTTATTTTATTTATTTATTTATTTATTTATTTTATTTTATTTTATTTATTTATTTATTATTTATTTATTATTTTATTTATATATTATTATTATTTTTATTTATAATTTTATTATTTAATTATTTATTATATTTTATTTTATTTATTATTTATTTTATTTTTTTGCTAAAGGACATGAATAAAAAGAGTTAGAGAAGAAAGGTATAGGAGTAACTTACAAGTCAACTATCTTCGTCTATTTAGGAGCCATGTATATCGTTTCTATAAGACCTGAGCCTATTCCCTCTGCAATCTTTGGAAGTGAAGCCATTAGAATAGGACCCTCCAGGATTATCCCCGTAGCCACTTTTTCCCTGGACCACTTGGTCCTTGTACACTCAACTCCTACTCCACTGCATGTAGATCCACCACAATTTCAGGAGTAAAAGTACCCAACCCCTACATACATGAAGATTTACCTTCCTCCATTCGTACACCCACACTTGTTTTCACCTTTTCACATAGATCATCTTCCACTCATTTTCATACTACCTATTATCCCCCGATCTCGATGGTCCCATGAATTTTCTTTGTTTCTTATTAGGCCTTGAGCGTAATTGTTGCAGGTTGAAAAGTAGAGAACAATTCCCACTAAATGGCCACACTTGTGGAATCTATTGCATCTAAAATGGATCCCTTCATAATCCAAATCCACCAGTCATTCCTTCTCCTTGCGAATGGTCATTGATTATGTATAACTTTTTGCTCAAATCTAGGTTGAAGTCCTTTGTTTCCTTATATGAGTAGTTTTCCCCAAAACATTTGCCCAAAGTATTGCCAATGTTTTTGAAGGTTTGTGTGTTTCACATGTGTGCAGGAAATCCCGGAAGGTGGACCCAGATAGGAATAACATCCATTTTCTCCCTATAATCATTGAGGAGAGGTGTCCAAGGCTTGAAAGCAACTGGAGTGGATTCTATAAACCAGACTTCATTATTAATATTCTCTACATCCTCCCGGTTCTTACAGATTAAATGGATCCATCCTTTAGCAAAGCACTTGACCTCAAGAGGGGCTAACACGTTGCCAACAACATTATGGTCTCTCCACTCCTCTAGATTTCCCATGCTGAAAACCCTTTTCCTTACTCTTCCCACCAAATATTTTTCATCCAACTCTTTCACTTCAGACATTTCCATGTCATCCCTTACACAAAGACATTATTGAATTGTCCCCCTTTCACTCTTTAATACCTTTTCCTTCTATATTTTCTTCGATAATTTTTACCACTACCTTGGGTCTATTCCTAAATGTGTTCCTGTTGTGGCCACCAACAAACCCCCTTCTTATTTAGTGTTATTACTAATACTAAATAAGTGGGGACCCTTAGTCAAAAAATTAAAAAAATAAATTAGTGCTTGTATTTCCTTTTTAATAAAACTTACCATCGTAAAATTAGGAAAATACCTTTGAAAATCTAAAAAGCCTAAGTTTCATGATGAGGAAAGATAAAATAACTCCTTAAAAAACAAATATCGCATTGCACGTTTTAAAGCGCACTCACGCTGGAAAACCACAGAAAACGCTGATATGCGATGACGCATATCGCAAAATCGCACCTCGCAAGAAATACATTAACACGAAACGAGCACATACAATGATTATGTGATATTGCGGCCATGCGATATTGCAATAGAGCGGCAAAGCGATTTTACGAAAGAATAACAGAGTGATATTGCAATATTGTGATCTCGCGATAATGCGATGCAACGATCTGCGATATTGCAATTGCAAAATCCCTCCATCGCAAAATCTTTCGGCTCATTATTCGAGAAAACTTTTTTTTCATAAAACGAGACCCGGTTATGCGCTTTAATGCTAATTAATGAGTTAGTTGCTAGTTGTTAATGAAATATGGTTTTGTGTTTATCGAAGAGCCAGTTCACGTAAGATGGTATAGTTTTGCATGTCTTCGGCATTTAAAGCTTTCCTGTCACTATTCCTTCTCATTACTATCACCTCACTTGTAAACTGCAGGAACGAAGAACAAAGAAATATACGAAGTAGTATACAAGATACTATGGGAAAGAAAGGCAAGGCTCTGATATCTGAAGATAAAGAAATGGCGCCCTTGTACATAGACACCACATGCAACAGAGACGCGGGTATTACCACTTGGGAAGGCGTTTAGAATCTGCTTGAGGAAGAGAATCCCAAGGTAGTGGATTTTACGGCTACTGCAAGTTCACAAGGTCCTTTTGAGGCATCAGTTGCAGATTTAACTTGTTCATTCCCACACCGACTAGTAGCAAGGCCCGAAATCCCCCCTACACAGATATGGTGAAATGGGTACTCGACAGCGCTGACATAAAAAACAGACAGTTTAGGACTCAGGGTCAAGAACTTAAGGAATCATTATTTTCACAAAATTTGAGCTTTACAGCCACTAAAAGAAAGCAATCAAGAGGCGAAAATCGCACCAAGGAAGCCCGGATCAAGAAACAGAGGCAGTTTCTGATGAGCGATTAGCGCTAATCGTGCATCGCTGGGTAAAACTTCTCGAAATGAAAGCTTCTAATTGCTTAGCTACCTGTAAGCCCCAGAAATTCAGAAAAAGTACGTTAAAGATAAAAAAGTAAAACTTGAAGACGAAAATCAGTGGTAATGGTCAGAAATATCCTCAAAGTATTTAGTGAAACCACACAGCGAGTATATGACTCTCGAAAGCCTCATCAATTCTGCTGAAAATATGGCATCAGCTCTCACCGATTCCATTTTCACAGGACAATTAAAGGCTGAAGTCGGCCAATCGACTCTTCTCAAACAAATGTTGAATGCTTGCGATGTTAAGGAGCAAGTACATAAATAGTTAGATGTTAGATTTAATTTTAGAGATAGTTTTGCTTTATTTTTGCCTAGACAAAAGGACAGTCATTTAAACCGTATCCTATATTTTTGTAGTAAGTTATTTTTAGATGTAGTTAGTAGTATTTAAACTCTTGTCATGCATTTAGAGAAGGGTCCAGAAATTTATCAAAAACTTGTCCTTAGAACATGCACTTTTGCACCCTCCGAGGAGGTTTTGATGAATGAATGGAACAAGATTTATTGTTTTTTGCATTTGATATCATGCTACTAATGTTGCACTTCTGTACTCTTAGTGGATGTTGGATTAAGAAGAGATAAATCGTTATCGCTTGAAGCTCATGAGTAGAACTAGTTATAAATGGTACTTCTATCTCTTAACTATTTCTATCTTTTGTGTTAAAGTGATATTCAAGTTCAGTTGTTTATATATTAATGCGTGAATGCCTGAGTTATCATTTGGCACTTTTGTACGGTGATAGCTATTTATTTATGCTTAATGTATGAGTATCTTACTATGCGATATGTTTTTCACAACTGTTTCGTCTAACTTTTTATGCGAAGTGGTTTATCTATATTGGATTCTTTTCTTACGACAGTTGAATGATCTTTATTATCAATTGTTATTTGAAATCATTTTAGATCGCATAACGGAAAGATTACATCCCGGGTTAGTATAGACTTAGATATTTCTGTTTATTAGAATACAATTGCATGTCATTAGATTAAAGTTAGAATTAGAGCATCTTAATTAAGAACTGTTAGATCAAAAATATCAAATTCTACACACACACACTCATAAATTGGGAAACTGGTCCCATATCCCCAGTCGGACCCACCATACCAAACGGAAAAGGCGCTGCCAACCAAGGTCTGGACCGGGTGGGTGTCCCCCTTGTTGTAGACCCGATTTTCAGGGCTTCAACATATTTGGCGCTAGAAGGAGGGCAATGATCTATGAATGGCAAGTAAGTCCAAATCTAAATACCATTCTGAGAGTAAATCACCCTCACCATCTCCCCCGAATTCTCCCTTGCATTTAGAATCTTTAAATCCATAGTCAGAAGTCGTAGGATCAACAACCGCTGCTACAAACCCCGACATTTCAAAACAATCTACTATTGAACGTCCTGAAGTTGAATCTTTGAGTCACAAACTTCAGTGATTTTCTATATCTCCTCCAAGATATGATAAATCTCAAGGTAGCGTGACTTCGCAATATAACCCTGCTCATCCTTTGACCAGATTAAAGAGCGAAAAGTTTGGTGTTCAGCCAACTGAGTTACCTCTACCCACTAGGAAGAGAGCAAGGAGATCACCTAAAGGGTCTGATAGCGAGACTATTTCATCATCATCATCCATCTCAACTTCCTCACTGCGAAGTCAACCATCCACTACTCCACTTCAGATCATTGTCCACCAGCCTACTGGTACTTCTACACCTCCTTCTCAATAAGCCGGAGTCATAATATCCTCATCTTCTCAACCTCAGGGATCATCTTCTGTACTTCCCTCCGTTAGTGGATCAACGATGGCCCAATCTCCATGGAACTGATCCAGATTTAAAGAGGAACGCAATAAAATAAAGAGATAACCATATACACAAAGATGCAGTGGAAATAATACTTCATTTCATTAATGGAAAATACTGAAATATGCTTACAACTAGAATTGGAAATAAACCAGCTGGGGCGATGGTAGCTTATCTCTAAGAAGAGATGTGGGGCTACATGCCTCTGAACTGTTCCCAGAACTGTGTTACAATGAGGCTCGAAGGCCTATTTATTGTTGAGAAATAATGGAAAACCCTTCGCATTCCAAAACCTAACCCCAGAAGATGAAACGCCAAATTGTGGGCCCCGTTTTGGGTAAATTGGTACATCAATTTCCCGGGGTCGTAACTTTGGCATATGATCTCTGTTTGACGCGTATGATAGCTCGTTAGAAATATCTATTGAGAAATAACACTTTGGGAAGGGAAACATCGGTCCATGGACCCATGTTGCCCCCAAATTTCCCAAAAACTACCTTCAGTGAGAAATTGTTTTATATCAGTGCAATGAAAGGTATCAATAACAAAACAAACATTCTCCGTAGAGCAGCTCTTTCCAAAAAAACTCTACTATTGTCGTCCAGAGCTATCTTAAGGAAAGAATGACTTCCTCCCTACTCAGGAAATTACAACTTTCAGGGAAACAATCCAAGGATACACTTTATCTTAAAGAGTGAGAGGTCTCATCACGAGCTGACTTATCATAATCACAGATATTATAACTTACTGAATTTGCCAATACTGCATACCACAACAGGGCAATGACTCAAGATTGTTGCAATCAAGAGGCAAGGGGTCTCATCATGAGCCATCTTGTTCAGCAAAGTTATAAATCAAGTGAATGACTGTGTCATAAATTGGCTATCAAACCAAGACATTGTTCTTTAAGGGTAAAAAGAAAATGAAAGCAATAAGTGTGGATATGGATTCCTCTTTGAAAATTTCATGTTTCTCTAAGTAGGATACATGGTCATTGCTGGGTAACAGGTAACCCTTTCGAGGCTATGAATGCCTGCTGGCAGCAGAGGCTCTATCTACGACAAATGAGCATATTTAAAACTGATTTACAGAGAAGGCTTTGTTTTATCTTTATAAACCAAGTAATGACTGATGTAGATACAAGGACTAGCTTAAGGAAGAAACTAATAAAAGTTGAAAATAGAAGAAACAAAATATCATTGACGGGTTAAAGCATAATGTACTTTATCTTTCGATAATAACGTTTAACTCTCTGGAAAATTTTTTGTTTTGGAAGTTTTAGAAAATTCAAAAGAAAGACAAAGATAACTGGTTCTTCCAAGTGAATCGTCAATTGTTGTGGCCACCAACAACTCCCCTTCTTATTTAGTGTTATTACTAATACTAAATAAGTGGGGACCCTTAGTCAAAAAATTAAAAAAATAAATTAGTGCTTGTATTTCCTTTTTAATAAAACTTACCATCATAAACTTAGGAAAATACCTTTGAAACTCTAAAAAGCCTATGTTTCATGATGAGGAAAGATAAAATCACTCCTTAAAAAACAAATATCGCATCGCATGTTTTAAAACGAACTTACGCTGGAAAACCACAGAAAACGCCGATATGCGATGACGCATATCGCAAAATCGCACCTCGCAAAAATACATTAACACGAAATGAGCACATACAACAATTATGCGATATTGCGACCATGCGATATTACGATTAAATGCCCGTATGGAGGCTAGCTCTATTATGTATGTCAAAATGGATCATAGGCGCATACATGTGTTATGCATCGTAACTCCGGTCAGTTTCCGGCGTCGCGGGACCCATCACGCCCGAGCATTCACCAGGACCCATTCCCTCGCGCCAATTAACCAATTTTAATTCTCAAAAATAGCTCCCGCTCCCGAGATTGCTCTGTTCTGACCCTCTGCAACCCGACAAAACGCCCGCGAGACTGCTCTGTTCTGACTCTCTGCAACTCGACGGACCTCGCAGCAATCCCGGGCGCTTTCACCCACCTCGCAGGCAAATATACAAGAAATGTTCCATGTTCCCTATATGTTTCCAGTGCTGAAATATACAAGAAATGTTCCAGAAACATATCTAAAGCGTATCCTCTCCAATTTGGGGAAACTTCTAAGAGAGTTTCTAGATCATATGTAGAAACCTGCCTTTGATACCCATATGAGGAAAATTTCAGCATATTTGTTTTCTCTTTTTCTCTCTCGAGATATATATCATTGCTGCGTTTCCTCAAACTTTGAAATATGATGTTGGGGAAATTTTTGACATTTCTTGACATTTGGTGATATAACAATAAACAGTTCCAGATCTGAAGTGCTGAGTACTTTCACCCATCTAAATTCACCTAAAACGCATCTTAGGCCTATTTCATGGTTATTTTAATGTTACCTTCTGTGCAATTACCTCTTTTTCTACTCGCATGACAGCTGGTAGCTTGTGAAAAATGGTCAATATGTTGATGTATCTATGAAGAAATGTCTAAAATTATAAATGTCTGGATATAGTAGGACTCAAAAACATTGAATTCTTTTTTTCAAGGAACAATTAAAAACTTTCCCTTTTTCGGCAAACAGACGATCAAAGCTTAGTTTCTCTAGAGACTTTGCTCCAGCTAGCTGTTTTTCTTATGATAGACAAAAAAATGAATGTTTATATCTGGCCTTTTAATGAAGGAGTGAAAACTATTGTAGCTTCATTATGGTCTGTCGTAATGTAAATGTAAATCAGGAAGAACCATTGCCTATTGCAGTTCTCTAACTTGATGAAGATGTACATGTTTGTATCATGTGCAGTAACATATTTACAACACAACAATGGAGGCATCACAATGTTCGAATTTGTAATGGATCGTGGTTTTTTATATACATTATTTGCCTTTGAATTCTCTTTGGTAACGTGGATTCTTAGTGAAGTGACTGTCTTGTCATAAGTTTGCAATCTTTTTACCATATTTGAGGTGTGTATTAGTCTTTAGATTTAAGGCCGAGCTGATTTGCTTGGCTTTGGATAATTTCTGTTCTGTCCTCCACGGTTGATTGTTATATTATTCTTTTCTTGTCTAATTATTGCAATTTTGTATATGAAGTTGAGGGCAAGGTTATGAATATCAGATTTCACGCCCTTCCCCTTTTCATCATTTGGGCCATTTGGCTTACAAGAAATGAATCCCTTTTTCAAGACAAGCACATAAGCTCAGAAGCAACTTTTCTCGGGTTAGGAAGTGTCTAGACTCTATGTGAGTTTTGAACATACAAACAAAACAAAAGAAAGAAAATATAGAGAACTGGCCCCCAGCCATAGACACATCCATTCTTTATGGTTTCTTCAATGAGGCAGGTAATGTTGATCCCAATTCTTGTGGAGCTGGGGGACAGATAGTCATCTCTCCTTCCCTTAAATTAACATCTGAATATGGATTAGAAGGGAGAACAAATAACATAGCTGAAGTTAAAGAAGTCACAATTCTGATGAAGCCAGCAAGAGATTGTAGAGTGGAAAAGTTAAATACTTATGGTGACTATCAGCTGGTGATTGATTGGCTGACTGGCACAATAGTAAAAAAAAAACATCCAACTACATGGTAGCCTCCTTCACGCTGAGGAATTAAAAGTCTTTTGTTGAGATAAATTTTAAATGCATATGCAGGGAATTCAACAGTGAAGCAGATTATCTATCCAAGCAGGTTTCACAGAGATACAAGTTTTGTAATGATCAAGTCCAGCAGATGGGGCAGAAGAGATTTTGCCTCATAGAAGCACTGCTATCTAGGTGCCTTCCAATTTTCTACTGCTTTTATCATGAGGTTGCAGAGCTTTGTTATTTCCCTTTTATGCACTGTTGTTGTAGTTTATGCTAGTGGCTATATACTCAACAGAAGGGGAAAACCCATCTTTGTGTAGAAGTGCCCAAAGGCCTCTGAATTTTGGAATGCAATTCTTTTATTGGAATGAATGGAAAGATAATGATTTTTCCCACTGGAAAAAAAAAAATGTTGAAGGAATATTGCCAACAAGGATTATTCATAAATTAAAAACTAAGACTAATGACATCCCAAGGCCTATCACCAATCAAAGGCATAAGTAAAAAATCTTGGGCAGGTGTTATTTTCAATTAACATGAGGCAACGATATATGAAATTAATTCTGAGGATACAAATGGGAAAATGCCTTCATAAAAGGATCAGATGAAGGGGAAATATTGTTTTTTCTTCTCCGAAAGGCCTATACTTCATCAATATAAGAATGCAACACTAATCATCTAACTACAAGACAACTCGCATAACCTTAATTATCAATTAAAGTAGACATATTAATAATTGGGAGGGATTGTTCACTCTCACAATTAACAACCTATACTGAATTTTGTAGATTGTGAAATTTGGCATCATCAACATATGCAAAAACAGGGTGCAAATGGTGGAAAATGGTACCATCATTAACAAATCCTTGCATAGCCTTATTATCAATTTAAGTGGAAATATCAACAATTGGGACGGATTTTTCACTCTCACAGTAAGCAATCTGTACTAGATTTTGAAGGTTCTGAAACTTGGCATCAACAACATATACAAAAAACAGGGGTGCAAATGGTGGAAAACAGTAACATGTTACATCATTAGCAAAATCTTATCAATTGAAGTGGAAATATCAACAATTGGGATGGATTTTTCACTCTCACAGTAAGCAATCTGCACTGGATTTTGAAGATTCTGAAACTTGGCATCAACAACATATACAAAAAATAGGGGTGCAAATGGTGGAAAACAGTAACATGTTACATCATTAGAAAAATCTTCCATAACCATAATTATCAATTGACATGGAAATATTAACAATTGAGAGGGATTGTTCACTCTCACAGGAAGCAATCTGTACTGGATTTTGTAGACTGTGAAACTTGGCATCATCAACATATGCAAAAACAGGGGTGAAAATGGTGGAAAACAGTAACATCATTAACAAAATATTGCATAACCTTAATTATCAATCGAAGTGCAAAATATTAATAACTGGGAGGGATTGTTCATTCTCACAATAGAGAACCTACACTTCATTTTGTAAATTTTGTTCACTCTCACAATAAATAATATGTACTGGATTTTGTAGATTGTGAAATTTGGCATCATCAACATATGCAAAAATAGGGATGCAAATGGTGGAAAACAGTAACATCATTAACAAAATCTCTTGCAAGCACATTCTTATCCCATTGTTGATTATTTTTTACCAATAATCTATAGATATTGAAGGAACCACTAGTATAAGCAGACTGCTAAGTGACAAGAAGGTACCATACTACAAATTCATATGAAAGATATGCCATGCATGTGAGAACTTAAAATCCCAATCGAAGAGAGGGTTTCATAGTGATTTCATGCTCAAACTTTATCCACCGCTTCATTTGACTTTCTTTAGAATCAGAGTGGTTCATGGTTGTAGCATCTTAATGCATTGATTTGTGACTAAAATTATTTATGGTGCAAATCCAGTTAAGAATTGACTGCATGCAGTTGTTATCTCTTTCAGTTCTAGGCACTACTCTTCATGGCTGAATTGAATCTCATGCTGGATTTTTTGTCTTCAGCATTCTAGGGAACCATGCTTGTCCTCACTAATGCATTGATCAAAAGGTTGGAGTAATTATTTGGCAATTTAACTCCATTTGAAGCTAACCTCTTTGACAATAGCAAGAAGCTTATTTAATGAGCCTTATTATAAGTACAATTTGAAAATGGAATTCCCCATTTGCCTTTTTGTTTACACAGACTAGCTCTAGAAATTAGCTGCAAATAGGCAACCTGAGAAATGGAACAAACTCTCTTGTTGGTTTAATGCACTTAGGGGATTTGATTGGACTATGGAAAAATAGATAAGCGTTGTTGAAACCCCACAAATGCAAGCAACCATAAGCATATTAACCCAGAGGATTGTCTAGTGGGTAAGAGACAGCAACATGCCAAAATAACATCTACAATAATGAGAAAGCCTGATATCTAAGAGTTCCAATTGTGCCTTTATGTACAATACATTATACTGTTATCCAAAAAGGATGTATCAAGCTTATAGTAGCAAAAAGGCAAATAACCTTTTCCTGGAGTTTGTTAGAGTTCATCCAACATTTACACTGAGATTTTATATGCTTTGAGTTCAACAAAAAGATTTCAATAGCTCAATACAATAACCGTAAAAAATTGAAATTAGATAATGTTGTACATATCCAGAAACATTTTCAACCCATCATGCACACAACATGTTCTTGGATTAGGAGAGCCCTTTATAGGGTTATGCCCATATTATATCCATGAATACTCATCAGCTCGAATATTTGTCATCTCGCCGTTGATTGCCGGCACTTTGATTGTTCTCTTCACCCGTTATTTCATGTATTGAGTGCAAGCGGCGATACAATCCGACTGGTTGTACAATAGGGGGCATCACCCTAGGGTGTGGAACTGAAATGTTATGGGTTAAGGTAGACTGCCCAATGAATGAATTTGGTGTTGTTAGCCTCCTGCTGCAGCAGGTTACTCATATTTCATGATTGACATTTTTATAGACCAAATATGTCATACTTTGCATGCTGCAATGCTCCATATTTTCTTAATAGACTCTAAGCGAAGAAGGCTACTCAGAGTTCATCTAACTACTTTCCAAATTTTGAGAAGTTGTTCCAGTGTTGTACAATTTTCAGTTAAAGGGAGGTCCAAACAGCTTAATCTTGGTCTCCCTAGGTTTAAATTTCGTGTTTTAGAATATAGAGAATGAAAATCTGTTCAAACATCTTAATCTTGGCAGATTCTTAGATAGGTAGAGAATCAAAGGAGCCCAACTACTTAATCTGGGCCCTCGGATGAAATAAGGATAGTCTGTAAATAGGAAAGCATAACAAAAAAAAAAAAAAAAAAAAAAAAAAAATAAAAATAAAAAAAAAAATAAATAAATAAATTTGAAATGATGGGTTTGCAAGTCTAAGTGCACCCGAACCAAAAGAAGAAAAAATGCTAGGTAAGTAGGCTAGGTAGGTAGTTTTGAGGTTGCAGAATCTTGATTGCTGATCAGTTCCAGGTCTTCAGGTGTCATCTCTACTCAGGACACAATCACCCAGCAGTTTTATGCGAGAAGCTCAAAACAGGCATAACTAACTTCCTTTCTCCATCTCCCCCTAATCATTAACTAATTTCCCCAAAAGAGGTCAAGATCTGCTTGATACCTCTTAAGTTCCATCGTTTTCATGTCATTAGCTTGGGTAAAGATCTGCTTTACTCAAAGATATTCCATACTCTCTCTAAAAGGTTCAATCCCCCCGTTACAGACTAAGATCTCCCGAACTTAGCGCTTTCTTACCATCTCCATATTAACTACTAACATTATTATTTAACTCCCTATATTTTCCCATCCCCCTACTAAAACTATGTAAATCATCCCCTATATAAATATCCCTGCCCCTGGTTGAAAAATAACCATAAGTACCCCCGGGAATTGCTCAGTTTATCTGAAACTTAGCAAGAGCCCTCATGCTGCCCCTCCAAAACCTCTTCTAAATACAATGGACTCCTTCCAAAGTATAAAATCCCTTTTAGGTTATCGGACCCCTTCCGAGGCCTCAAGTGCCCTTCTGACGCACATTCTTACTCCTTCCGACCACAATAGACCCTTTTCGATCTCCTTAACACTCCGCAGATCTTAGTAAGCCAGTTCGCATCGCCATATCGCAATATTCTCACCATATAAGTTATGCCCCATCCATCGTTACCCGATGCGGCATCGCGATATCGGTGATCGACAATCGCAAGCGTCGCATGTCCAAATAAAATACCTTCCTGTTCCCCGTCGACGTGATATTGCGATCGCATCGCAAGAAATTTATCGCATCGCCTTCAAGAATGAGCACCCCACCACGTCACATCTGTACCAGGGACCCACCGCTGACATTAGCAGGCTGACGTCTTCCGCCGTACTACTGACGTCATGCCGACGTCAGTAGTAAAAAAACAGAAAATTTGCGCAGGAAGAAAAATCGCACTTCGGAGCTCCAGAACAAGAAACAGAGGCAGTTTTCGATCGCTACGGGAAATAGGCCGTTTTGGGGAATCTTTAGGGAATCTTTTGATTCCTTGGCCCGTTTTTCGCCGAAAAAGCCCGAAATCGCCCGATTTTGCCAAATTAATCCGGTTTAAAGACAGGAAAGGACCAGTGACAGAGATTAAAGTGTATCAGATCAAATCAACAGGGAGAAAGCACGTCAAAGAGTATCAGTAGGTGGCGGAAACCATCAATGTAGCGGCAAAGAGTATCAGCGAAAATCTTAAGCAGCGGCCCAAAGCAGGATAACATTTAATACCTTCCAGCAAAGTCAAAGAAAGAGGGTGAAGCCACTCAAAACCCTCAAATCATAATTATTGCACATTTAACTCGCACCAGAACAGAACTACAGATCCCAAAGCACAGTTACTCTAGCAGTACCGCATCGAGCCTCCAAGGGTCACATTGCACTCTTTTTGATTCAGTTGCCTCTAGCGCAGCCCAAAGGACTTACCTGCATTTAATTCCAGCAACACTTAGGTTTTTAGAAAAGCTTTTCTGGCAGACCTGTTTAGGTCAATTGTAATAAATGACTTTATGATATTTTGCTTATATATACCACCCTGAAAGATGAAGTAAGGGGGTTGGTTGGTTGGTGAGTCGAGGAAATTGCTCAATCTTTTTCTCGACATTTTCTTCAAGCAGAGACCCGCACTGTAACTGTCATACTTTCTATAGTCAAAGACTGCTGAAAGCATGGATTTCGAAACTGCTTGATGTGTTTAATGGACCAAGGAGTTATTACAGAATTCCTGTGCTTCTACATGATTCAATAAGTGTTTCTCGACTCTGTTAATTTCCATGTTTGTTTTACCACCGTTCCGCTATCTAAATTGCAGAAAAGAAGAATAGCTCAGGATTTGTTTAACTACACCTTAAGTTCAATTTCTCCATTTTTTCATGTTTTCATCAGAAATAGTTATGAACATGTATGCTTAAATGATCTTGTTTACGTTGTTTCTTTCACATATGAATGAGAGTTTAGGAATTCTTAGCTGCTCCTAGATAATCATTCATTCACTTCTCCTCTTTTTCAGTCTGATGAAATGATTCTCCTTTGCCTTTCATCTCTGATCGTCATTCCACCCTTTCAGTAGATTGATAATTGTATCATGTGAGGCTATCCCGCTCCTTAATCCTCTTGTGACCAAGAAAACGCAACAGCAAGCATTAATCCATGACTCCATGCCCAATGGTTTGAAACTTATCACACCTTACCTTGCCTCTTTTCTTGAGATTTCCACCTTCCATCCAAACACAAACAAAAAACCCCTGAGCCAAAAGCTAGCCTAAAATCATCAACAAAGTTGAATCATTAAGAGAGAGCCCTCTCTGATTGCAGGTGGGCTAGAACCTGCAATCCAAAGATTGGTTTGTGGTTACCTCGTCTGTATCCCTAAACAGGAGCCTAGGGACAACCTGAGTGATAACATAATGGCGACTCCGCTGGGGAACTCCTCAGATAAATTCATTAAACCAGTGTGCAGCCCCACAGAGGAAGAAACCGACCTATGAAAACCTCGATCGACCTGTGTTGTTGCGTTTTTTTTTAGAAAAAATTCCCAAAAAATAGATTAGAAGCTGGCTCCTAAGAAGCAAACGCGTAATACACGATCAAATCCTGATCCAAATAGCCCAGTTGTTGTTGAAAATCTGAATTTAATTCCTAAGATCATTAGAAAACAAAAGCAAAAAGAAGACCAAGCTGCCGCGAGTCCTGAAACAGTTCAGCCAAGCAATGTTCCAACCCCTGTCAAAGTTTTATTCCGGTCAACCCCAAGTTCCCCTGGTTCATCACCTCCTTCTCCTAGAAGCTCCACTACACCTCCATCCCATACTCCTACTACCACTACTACTCCTTATACCCCGTTTGTTCCTATTATCCCCGCTGCTTTAACTGTTCCGCTTATCCCCATCATCATGGCTAGATATGCGCCCTTACAATTGCCTGCTAATCCCGGGGCTATGCCTCAGGACTACCAATCAAAAATCACCTATTTTTATGGCACAACCTCCTGCACCGCCCTACAGCATACAAAGAAAATGCAGGATTATTTCGAGAGTTACGAGACTGATGATGAGAGTGTAAGAATGAAGATTTTTGTCCAAAGTTTGACTGGTGATGTCAGAACCTGGTTCAGGGCACTTCCACCCAATTCTATATTAAACCCTGAAGCCTTATACCAGGCATTCATTAACAGATGGGAGAAAAAGAAAGACCCCCTGCACATACTGTCTGAGTATGATACTATCAAAAGAGGACCTCAGGAAACAGTTCTGGATTATTGTGTAAGATTTAACAATGTTTACAATGCAATACCACAAAATTTAAGACCTCCACCTGACCTCGCGTTATACAAATTCTCGGATGGCTTTGATGCTGAGATGGCATATCAATTGAGGGAAAGAGCCCCTCAAAGCCTTGCAGAAATGCAAGATGCTGCAGTAAGTGTGGAAGCAAATCTAATTGCTAAAAGAAACAGAACTAGAACTGAGAGAAGAACTACTTTCAAAGAAGAACCCTCAGCCTTCGATCAGAAGCTAGATGCTATCATCAATGGCATCCATAGGCTAGGAGACAAAGTAGACAATTTTGAGAGAAAA
The DNA here is from genome assembly GCA_000404065.3 of Pinus taeda. Lineage (NCBI taxonomy): Eukaryota > Viridiplantae > Streptophyta > Pinopsida > Pinales > Pinaceae > Pinus > Pinus taeda. The sequence goes on along the minus strand of APFE030887874.1, from coordinate 15,938 downwards.
AATTCATGGGAGGGTCAACAGGCCAATGCCATAAGGAACCCAAACTTCATAAACACCCAAAATACAAACGTTGGAAGGGCCAGTCCTGACCATGATATTAGGCCTCCTTTTCAAGAAAACTATGCGGAAGCATTGGCATCCGCTGAGCCCACATATGGAACTCATATGAACCTGATAGATTCAGAAAATGAACAACAAATCTTCCTCACGGAAGAAGACCGACCATACCCTGATGCAAAACAATTTCACACCAAGTCGGGAGAGTCCTTTGACTTTAAACAAGGATATGATACCCCTGTATACGAGGTACACAAGCAATACAAATTAAGAACAAGGACCATTGATGTTCCCCCATCTAGCATTACAAAAGATAGCAAACAACTCAACAAAAGTAAAGGAAAGATCACCAAGAATCAACCGGCTGACAGCTCGGTCCCAAACCCTCATCAGGTTACTGTGGAGGATGTAACAGACACACACTCTCCTATTGATCAGCCTCTACCCCCCTCTTACCCAAAAGAAAGCCTGAAGAGCACTCCCAGACATCTTCCCAAAACAGAGATACCACAAACGGTCATACACCGTGACACTGACATTCCAAAAGAAAATATAGAGATTATGCCTGAAAAAGAGAAATTCACCACTGTCAACGCCAAGAACTCATTGGAAAAACCATTTAGTTTAGAAGCAGAGATTGGAAAACTCAATATTTCCATTTCCCTCTCAAAACTGGCTAAGCATGATGTATATAGACAACAAATCCAAAGGTCGCTTCAATTACCAGAAGTAAGGGATGATGTAAACGTTTTAGATGATACCCCTGAACTACTGTTCGGTCCAGAAGTTGACGGAAAAACAACATATGGACCCGTTCCACCTTTTTATGTCAGCCTGCACATACATGACAAAATACTGCATAATGCTATGTTTGACTCAGGTGCCTCACATAATCTTATGCCCAAAGCTGTAATGGAAAAGTTGAACCTCGATGTCACAAGACCGTACAAAGATTTGTATTCCTCTGATTCAAGTCAGGTCAAATGTTTAGGTCTGATCAAAGACCTTTGTGTCTCTCTAGTCCAATTCCCAAACAAGACTATCTTAATGGACATAGTAGTAGCCGAAATTCCCACAAAGTATGGTATGCTCCTATCCAGATCGCGGGGAGCAAAATTGCAAGGATCCCTTCAACTCGACCTCTCTTATGCCACTATATCTATCTTTGGGCAACCAAAGAGACTATATAGAGAAACATTAATGAAGTATGTGGTAAGCAATGAGGAAAAACCCCAAAATTTTCCAATATACTCAATCCATTCTGATATGTATTCTTTTATTTTATTTAATGATAACACCAGCCCTCCAACTGATGATAAGCCGTTATCTTTGGAGCAAGGAATGTACGTCAATGAGGAATCGGTTGCCAATACCCATGAAATTGTCTCTACAGCTAAGGAAACCAACAAACAGAAAGAAGAACATCCCGAAACACAAAATACAAGCCTGCCTGGTCCTCAAACAACTGAAACTCTCAATACAAACCTCAAATAAGAAGTCACATGGTATTTGGAGTTTGACGGTTCAGTTAACAAGTTAGGAGCAGGGGCTGGAGCGTGGATTTACAATACTCATGACAATCACGCACAAGGCCATGCCTATAGACTCAATTTCAGATGTACAAACAATATGGCGGAGTACGAAGCTCTTCTCTTAGGCCTGAAGTTGCTCAAAACCCTGGGAGCTACTACAGTCTGCATCCTAGGTGATTCGGACTTGATTATACAACAAATCAAGGGTAATTTTGTCGCTAATGATAGTATAATGAGAGCTTACAGAGCTGCTGCCACCGAACTACTCAACGCCTTCAGTGAATTTAAGCTAGCCAAAATTGCACGAGATCACAATATTCATGCCCATAGTCTAGCAACCTTTGCTAGCACATGCAAGCTTCCCTTTGAACCAAATCACCATTTCATCGCGGAAATAAAACACAGACCTTTGGTCCCTAACGATGTCAAGGATTGGCAGGTATTCCAAGATGATGCCCAGATTAACAGTTTCTTAACTTTGGAGGACGAATTTTCCAACACAAACATTGACATGGATGCCATGGCCGAATCACAACAGTTAGCAGAAGAAAACCACCTGACTCTAACAGCCGCAACAACTAAACAAATCCTTAGCCCAACTGTTTTCAACAATACAAACATAGGACAGCTGAAACAAACTTGTTCAGAGAAAACAGCCAAGGTGGAGGATGAATTTATTGATCTAAAAGGTAATGTTCTACCTGCCGGCCTTACTCCATTGGAAGACATGTTTGATGACAACGATGTGCCCAAAAAACCAAAGATGGAACCTTTGAATGCTGCCATAGAAGAACACAACATAGGAACAACAGAACATCCCAGAATGATAAAATTATCCAAAAATTGCCTCCTGACAAAAAACCGAAATAATGTGGATTTTGGTTCAAAGAATCCAAGATGTATTTGCCTGGAGTTACGAGGACTTGAAGTCCTATGACACTTCAGTAATCCAACATACCATTCCCTTAAAACCAAATAAAAAACCGTTTAAACAGAAACTTAGAAGAATCAACCCCATGCTTCTTCCCTTGATTGAAAAAGAAATAAAGAGAATGTTTGAAGCAGGTATCATTGCACCCATCAAATTCTTTGAATGGGTGTCTAACTTAGTTCCCACTAGAAAAAAAATAGGAGAGATAAGACTGTGTGTAGACTTGAGAAATTTAAACCATGTATCTCTAAAAGACCACTACCCCTTGCCCAAAATGGATTATATCTTGCAAAGAGTAGTGGGTTCCTCTAGAATTTCTTTACTAGATGGATTTTCAGGATTTAATCAAATACTTGTTCACCCGGATGACCAGGACAAGACAACCTTTACCACACCCTAGGGAACATTCAAGTACGTTAAAATGCCTTTTGGGCTAAAAAACGCTGGTGCTACCTTTTAAAGGGAAATGGATATTGCATTTGCCAAAGAGATACATGATTTCCTCTTAGTTTACCTTGATGACCTGACTCCATTCTCCAAATTTGACCAAGAACATCGTAAGCACTTAAGGCAAATTTTCATGACATGTAGGAAATACGACATTTCCTTGAATCCTAAGAAGTCCCTATTTGCCCTGGAGGAAGGCAAACTTTTAGGGCATATAATATTGAAAGATGGGATTAGAATTGACCCGGAAATAATTCAAGCTATCCTTCAAATCCCTTATCCAAGAAACATAAAATAACTACAAGCATTCCTTGGAAAGATAAACTTCCTGAGGAGATTTATCCCAAATATAGCTGAACTAATAAGGCTATTGAGCAACATGTTGAAAAAATATGCCAAGGTAAAATGGTCTCTGGAAGCCAAGCAGGCTTTTGAGAGTATAAAAATTGCCCTAACTCAAACACCTATCCTCACCAGTCCTCAATTTGACAGAGATTTTATCATTTTTTCCTTCGCATCTGAACACACTATAGCTGTTGTCCTTCTGCAGAAAGATGATCAGGGCAACGAAAATCCAATTGCTTTCTTTAGTCGAGCTTTGAGAGACGCACCCTTGAAATATCAGATCATGGAAAAGGAGGCCTATGCCTTGGTCAAAGCCATCAAATATTTCAGAATTTACATCCTATACTCCCATGTGATTGCCTATGTCCCTAATGCTGTTGTAAAGGATATACTAACTCAAGAGGGACTGGAAGGCAAAAGAGGCAAGTGGATTGCCAGCATCCTTGAATACGACATTGAAATAAAGCCCACCAAGCTCATAAAAGGACAAGGGTTAGCCAAACTAATGTCCGAAACAAACTTCCAAGCATTATACATTAATCAACTGGACGATGAACCGGAGCTGGCGACTCCACAGATCAGTGAAACCTTCATGCAATCCCCATGGTACGCTGATATTTTCTTTGTATTGTTAACCCTGTGTGCTCCCCCAGGATTGTCCAGAACCAAGAAAAGATTTTTAAGGATGAAATCATCAAAAATTTGTGTCATAGATGGTGCGTTAATTTGGAAAAATCACGAAGGTATTTTGCTTAAATGTTTAACTATAAATGAAACTAACTGCATCATGAAAGAATTCCATGCAGGAGACTTTGGAGGACACTAATATTGGAAATCCACGGCTAACAAGATCTTACGGGCTGGTTATTACTGGCCCTCTTTATTTGCAGATGTTAAAAAGTTTGTTGTCTCATGCCACAAATGCCAAATCTTTGAAGGAAAAATAAACCTACTGCCCTTGCCCCTTAAGCCCATTTCAACCGAGAAACCTTTTCAACAATGGGGTCTTGACTTCATTGGAGAAATTCATCCCTCTTCCTCAGGCCAACACAAGTGGATTTTAACAGCCACCGATTATTTCACTAAGTGGATTGAAGCCATCCCATGTAGGCAAGCCAATGACTCCACCATTATCCAATTCCTTGAGAGCAATATCCTTTCTAGATTCGGCTGCCCTGAGAAAATTATCACTAACAACGCTGCTGCTTTCAAATCCAAAAAAATCATCAAATTTTGCCATAAATACCACATCACCTTAGGCCACTCCACAGCTTACTACCCTCAAGGTAATGGCTTGGCCTAATCATCCAACAAAAGCCTCATCAATATCATAAAGAAGCTGTTGGAAGAAAACAAAAAGAACTGGCACAGGAAGCTCACAAATGCTCTGTGGGCTGACAAACTTTCCACCAAGAAATCCATTAGGATGAGCCCTTATGAACTTGTATATGGCATGGAAGCCAAGTTCCCTTCATCTCTGGGCATACCTACTGTTAAATTGTTGCAAGAAATTCACGTTGAACCGAATGACATGCAGAGAAGAATTAATCAAACTATTCACCTTCAGCAAACCAGAGAACAAGTCTTCAACAGAGCTCAAATACTGCAAGAAAAACTCAAGAAGATGTTTGATAAAAAGGCCAAAGTAGAGGATTTCTGGGTGGGCGGCAAAGTTCTAAGATGGGATTCACGAAGAGAAGACAAAGGAAAACACGCAAAATTCAATTTTCTGTGGAAAGGTCCGTACATTATTAGCGTTGTGCAAGGCAATAATACCTATTTTCTCAAATCTCCAGATGGCAGCACAGCTGAAGAGGGCCCTGTCAATGGTCGAATGCTAAAGCACTACAATGATCCTTTTGATTTAAAAGAGCAGGCAATGTTTTATTTTGTATATAATATTTGTATATACCAGTGTTTTAATTTTTGTAAGAATCCATGATGTTGAAGCACGCAGAAGAAAGCAGGCGGTGCTTTACAGTTTAACAACAGCGCAAGCGAAGGAAAGAGCTGTTACCAGTCTAAAGGTTCAAATCAATCCAACAGTCAGCAAGTTCAAAACACAACCATAATAGAAAAAATAAGGCAATATGACCTGCTCTTCTTGGCTTCTCGCAAGGAGAAATCATCCCCAAGTGGAGCCATTGTTAGCCTCCTGCTGCAGCAGGTTACTCATATTTCATAATTGACATTTTTACAGACCAAATATGTCATACTTTTCATGCTGCAATGCTCCATATTTGCTTAACAGTCTCCAAGCGAAGAAGGCTACTCAGACTTTGTCTAACTGCTTTCGAAATTTTGAGAAGTTATTCCAGTGTTGTACAATTTTCAGTTAAAGGGAGGTCCAAACAGCTTAATCTTGGTCTCCCTAGGTTTAAATTTCCTGTTTTAGAATATAGAGAATGAAAATCTGAAAATCTGTCCAAACAGCTTAATCTTGGCAGATTCTTAGATAGGTAGAGAATCAAAGGAGCCTAACAGCTTAATCTGGGCCCTCAGATGAAATAAGGGTAGTCTGTAGATAGGAAAGCATAAAAAGAAAAATTGAAATGATGGGTTTGCAAGTCTAAGTGCACCCGAACCAAAAGAAGAAAAAATGTTAGGTAAGTAGACTGGGTAGGTAGTTTTGAGGTTGCAGAATCTTGATTGCTGATCAGTTCCAGGTTTTCAGGTGTCATTTCCATTCAGGACACAATCACCAGGCAGTTCTATGTGAGAAGCTCAAAACATGCATAATTAACTTCCTTTCTCCGTTTCCCCCAAATCATTAACTAACTTCCCCAAAAGAGGTCAAGATCTGCTTGATACCTCTTAGTTTCATCATTTTCATGACATTAGCTTGGGTGAAGATCTGCTTCACTCAAAGAAATTCCATACTCTCTCTATAAGGTTCTATTCCCCCGTTGCAGCCTAAGATTTCTGAAACTTAGCGCTTTCTTGTCACCTTCATATTAACTATTGACGTTATTATTTAACTCCTTATATTTTCCCTGTCCCCGTACTAAAACTATGTAAATAATCCCCTTATGTAAATATCCCTCCCCCTGGTTGAAAAATAACCATAAGTACCCCCGGGAATTCCTCAGTTTATCTGAAACTTAGCAAGAGCCCTCATGCTGCCCCTTCAAACCATCTTCTAAATATAATGGACTCCTTCCAAAGTACAAAATCCCTTTTGAGGTTATCAGACCCCTTCCGAGGCCTCAAATGCCTTTTTAACGCACCCACTCACTCCTTCCGACCCCAATAGATCCCTTGCTGATTTCCTTAACACTCTGCAGATCCTAGAAAGCCAGCTCGCATTGCAAGATCACAATATCCTCACCATATAAGTTATGCCCCATCCGTTGTTACCCGACGCAATATCGCGATATCGGCGATCGGCAGTCGCAAGCGTCGCTTGTCCAAATAAATACCTTCCTGTTCCCCGCCGATGCGATATTGCGATCGCATCGGAAAAATTTATCACCTCGCCCTCAAGTATGAGCACCCCACATGTCACATCTGTACTAGGGATCCATCGCTGACGTCAGCAGGCTGACGTCATCCGCCGTACTGCTGACATCAGCAGCCACAAAACCGAAAATTGGCGCAGGAAGAAAAATCGCACTTCGGAGCTCCGGAACAAGAAACAGAGGCAGTTTTCGATGCGCGATTAGCGCGAAGCGCTAATCACGCATTGCTATGGGAAATAGGCCGTTTTAGGGAATCTTTAGGGAATATTTTGATTACTTGGCCCGTTTTACGCTGAAAAAGCCCGAAATCTCCCGATTTTGCCAAATTAATCCGGTTTAGAGACACGAAAGGACCAGTGACATAGATTAAAGTGTATCAGATCAAATCAACAGAGAAAAAGCATGTCAAAGAGTATCAGCAAGCGGCGGAAACCATCAATGTAGCGGAAAAGAGTATCAGCGAAGATCTTAAACAGCAGCCCAAAGCAAGAGAACATTTAATACCTTCTAGCAAAGTCAAAAAAAGAGGGCGAAGCCACTCAAAACTTTCAAATCATGGTTATTGCACATTTAACTCGCACCAGAACAGAACTACAGATCCCGAAGCACAGTCATTCCAGCAGTACCGCATCGAGCCTCCAAGGGCCACATTGCACTCTTTTTGATTCAGTTGCCTCTAGCGCAGCCCAAAGGACTTACATGCATTTAATTCCATCGACACTTAGGTTTTAGAAAAGCTTTTCCAGCAGACCTGTTCAGGTCAAATGTAATAAATGACTTTCTGATATTTTTCTTATATATACCACCCTAAAAGATGGAGTAGTGGTTGGTCGGTTGGTAAGTCGAGGAACTTGCTTAATCTTTTTCTCGACATTTTCTTCAAGCAGAGACCCGCACTGTAACTGTCATACTTTCTATAATCAAAGACTGCTGAAAGCATGGATTTCGAAACTGCTTGATGTGTTAGTGGGCCAAGGAGTGATTACGGAATTCCTGTGCTTCTACATGATTCAATAAGTGTTTCTCGACTCTGTTAATTTCCATGTTTGTTTTACCACCTTTCCACTATCTAAATTGCAGAAAAGAAGAATAGCTTAGGATTTGTTTAACTACACCTTAAGTTCAATTTTTGCATTTTTTCATGTTTTCATCAGGAATAGTTATGAACATGTATACTTAAATGATCTTGTTTACGCTGTTTCTTTCACATATGAATGAGAGTTTAGGAATTCTTAGCTGCTCTTAGATAATCATTCATTCACTTCTCCCCTTTTTCAGTCTGATGAAATGATTCTCCTTTGCCTTTCATCTCTAATCCTCATTCCATCCTTTCAGTAGATTGATAATTGTATCATGTGTGGCTATCCCGCTCCTTAATCCTCTTATGACCAAGAAAACACAATAGAAAGCCTTAATCCATGACTCCATGCCCAATGGTTTGAAACTTATCACATCTTACCTTGCCTCTTTGCTTGAGATTTCTACCTTCCATCCAAACACAAACAAAAACCCCTGAGTCAAAAGCTAGCCTAAAATCATCAACAAAATTGAATCAATAAGAGAGAGCCCTCTCTAATTGCAAGTGGGCTAGAACCTGCAATCCAAATATTGGTTTGTGGTTACCTCGGCCGTATCCCTAAACATGAGCCTAGGGACAACCTGAGTGATAACACCTTCGACGAGAGACCGCATGCAAACAAGATCAAAGAGAATCAGCCTAGGAGAGGAAGTGGAGATATCAGCTCGGCGCCGGAAAGAGAAGAAATGACTGAGGACTAACGATTCGGCGAATCCTTTAGGATCATTGATCCTGAGGGATCATTGTTTGATCTATTTCTGCACTTAGATATCTCTGTCGTCACCCTTATAAAAGGGGCAGTACTGTTAGTTCAAAGGGGAGAGTTAGATGTTATTATGCCTTTATGTAATTTCTTTTAAAGATAAAAAATTTGATCATCGTGTCTCGTTAAGAACCGCTCTACTGTAATTTTACTTGATGCATTAATACAAACTTGCTTAATATTTCATCTTTGAGTCTGGAATAATTTCAAGCGGTGTACCCTTGGAGGCTAAGGGCCCGGCCCTGGAGGACACTTGCTCTTGTACCATTACTCTTGGTTTTTGTGTGGTTTGCTTATCGACATGATTTGGTAATCTGATTTGTTTTATAAGTTTACATCACATGCTCTATTATGTTTAATTCATTAAGGTTTCTAAAGACAAAACTATTGTATTGACGCTGCATCATATTACTATTCTTTTAGGTGTTGATATAATACTGTTAGTTTTTACAGAATACTGTTGCTGTTCCATTACAGAGTCTTTGTGCTGTGCACTTGTTCATTAACATTACAAAATTCATCCTGGAAGTTCTGTTCTTGGTGATTGTTGGATTCATGAATAATGTTGTTCTATCTTGAAATGCAATCGTATTCTTTCTAACTCAGGAGATAACTGGATCAGATTACTATTTGAGTGTGTTGTGTGTATATATGGTTTTCAACACTGTTCCATAATGTATCAGTAATTAGTGCTGTTCCATTTGTGTGTGTTATTCAATCTGTCCTGAAGAGTGAAGGATTGTCGTTTGATTCTTGTAGATTACAATTAATGCATTTGATATGATAGACTAAGATGTTACTGCTTGTTGGACTTCGTTGCTGTTCTATTTCTTAACTGCTATTCCATTTCTGAATTGTTGTTCCATTTCAGACTTGCTGTTCCATTTCAGGTTTGCTGTTCCATTTCAGGTTTTTTGTTCCATTTCAGATTTGCTGTTCGATTTCTTAATTGCTGTTCCATTTCTTATCTGTCGTTCCATTTCTTGTTATTAGTGTGAAGAACGATCTTAGGCTGTAGTGAGCCTTGACATCTACTGTCCAGCTCCCAGATCCTTGATCTGTTCCATGATTTACTTTTCCATCAGTTTCCAAAGGGATGGGTTATTGCTACTGAACCCTTGACTGATAAATTGTTTAGTCTTCTGAATGTGTGATTTAATCCTTTGAAGTAGTTAAGCTGTAAACAAGCATCCATTTAGTCTTGTATTTTCAAACGATGTGCTACTAGCATTACTCTGGCAAATGATATCCTCAGATTGAGACACTCTTTGAAATAACAAAACGTTCCTGGATTGACATATTAATGGGAGGTAATTAGAGGTGAAAGAGACCCTTTTTATAGCTCCACAGTTATAAATCTCCATGGGTAGTATGTTTTGTTTTCAATGGTCTTGCTAGTTATAAGTGTCAATTGAACATTGAGGATGGTGTTCCCCCAAGGGTGAGGCTTCTGTAACAGTCTTGGTTAAAAAATCATGTAAAAATATATAAGACCATGGTCATGGGACACATATTCCAAGCAGAATGGTGGGAAAAACATCCAAGTGGGTGTTCATTTGGTTATTATGGCTAAAGGAAATAGAAAAGGCTTTGGAAAGGCATGCGCCATTTATTGGAATTTTATTTATGAAAATAATGGAAATTAGGAGAAAGGAAGGTGAAAGGTCACAGGTTTTATGTGAGGAGGAAAATGAGGAAAATAATGGAAATTTAAGAAAATAGAGGCCTCATTAATAAAAATGATTCTGAGGATCAGTGTGTAGATTTGGTCAGTGTAAGCTTTTGATAGCTTTTGGTGAGCTCTCTTCTATTCTCTCTCTCTCTCTCTCTCTCTCTCTCATACTCTTGAACACTTAGAGTTTTCTTGGCACACTCTTGGAGAGTGTGGCATACTTGGAGTTTTGGAGCAAGAAAGAAAATGAAAAGAAGGAAAACACAATAGGACATCAATATCAACAACTAAAATGGGTTTTTCCTGTAGGTACCAAGTATAATGTATGTTTTCTTCACAACTTTTGACATGCATGGAACATGCATGTGGTTTTTTGGTCATGATCTATCATTGGCATGGAATATTGCCTGGATTGATAGTGGATTTTCCTAGCCTTTCTATTTTTTTGCATAGTCATGGTGTTGTGGGTTCATTTCTTTATTTTCTGGTTGGTTCTTATGTTTTCTTTAGCTTGGGTTGAGTTATTAGTTCCTGGAGCCTTAGTTGGACGAATGATCTGGAAGCCCTATAACAACTTGGGTTGAGTTACTGGTCCTGGAGCCTTGGTTGGAAAAATTCTCTAGAGCCCTGTAACATCTTGGGCTGAGTTATTAGTCTTGGATCATTAGTTGAACAAACACTTTGGACCCCTTGATGGATTGAGATACCAGTTCTGGAGCCTTGGTTGGACAAATTCTCTAGAGCCCGACAACAACTGTGGGTTGAGTTACTAGTCCTATAGCCTTGGTTGGATAAATTCCTTGGAGCCCTGGAAGGCTTGGATAGAGACCAATATGATGATGGTTTTGTGATGTTCGACTGTGAGGTGGAATCACTATTTGATGGGTTGCGATGGTTTGGCCCCTGGAAGCCCTGGATGGTTTTGATTGACGTGTTTTATGAGATCCCACATTCATGCTTGGTATATGGCATGGGGGTGAATGGCTAAAGAGAGATTTGGCTCAGCCATTCTATGGTTAGGTGGAACGTGATAGTCCCATACCTAGTTGGCATTTCCATCATTAATATGATGTTATTTATCGTTATCTCTTGAGTACTATATTGGTTTATATGTGGATTACATGGCTATTGTTTCCTTGGTATTTATATTGTTATTGTGATGGTTATGACTATGTATTATGAAAGAGGATATGTATGGATCCGATCAAGTTTTTAATTGTATATGAATGAACAATGTATCTATGACCTTATGGATGAATCTACAACTAAAGTAATAAGGAAACAATGCCTCATATCGAATCTCAGATAAGTATGAAACCCTTATGCTTAGATCTATCATTTACACCTATAGATTGCATTGATGCCAAGTGTTTGAAAGAATGTCGATCCCAGTTAGGGATGGTCAAGCCTAGTCCTAGAGTTAGTTTTTGGTTTATTAGTCTTTTCACCATGCATTTAATGGATTCCAGAAGTTACAACAAGTTCTGGGAAGTGGTTGGAATTATAGGCTTGAAAAGTGGCTTGAATTCCCCGGACTCTCGCACAGGTTTTCTGGAAATAGTCCTTGGATGTGTGAATGTAGGCTTGTGGGAGCATCTAGAGATATTTGGATGCTGGCATGCCCATAGCATGGGAGCATCCAGAGGTTTAATAGTTTAAAGACTTAGTGGGACCCAAGGGTTGGTTAGGAGAAATGTTGGGATGGTTCCTAGGGGTCCTATTCCTAATGTTGAAGGTTTGTATGGTGTGTTTCCATCGGTTCCACTTCCTTAGCATGAATTAATAGGTCGAATCATATCATATTATCTTATTATCATAATTTTGCCCTGGTAGCCCATTACTTAGGTAGATGTCGGAGGAGGGTGTTACAAACATCTCTTTGGAGAGACACGCCACTTGATATAAGAGCTTTTCCTTTTTGTTGATAGAAATTTTACTGTGTATTCATATTCTTCTTGTAGAGACTAATGAAGCGGCCTCCCCACTATTGACCCGGGGCCAAGAGACGTAGTACACAATTGAGGAACTTTGTTGTCATGTCTTGTCTATGATTGATTCATGGTTATTTTTCCTATTTATGTTGATGGACTGTTGAAGTATTGATTATATGATGTATTTCTCATGTTTCACATGCAAATATAAGTGTTAGTAAAAGGTATTTCAAGTAAAGTTTTTTGTTTAAGAGCATTCACAGAAATTTTGAAATCAAGTGGTATCAAAGTGGTCTAACCATTTTTCCAGAGATTGTAAATGTCATCATAGGAAAAGGATTGAAGTGAGAAAGAATTCAATATTTGGAAGAGATTAACCATTACATTGGCGTAAAGAATGCAGAGCTTAGAAGGCTTCTACAAGATGTAGAGGAAGATAAGTGGAAATTGAGGCTCATGTTAGAGTATACTGTGGAGGAATAAATGGGAGAATGTTCCAAAAAAAGGATAGTTGGCCAAACAATATGATGAAGTATCACCAACATAATTGAAGGGAAAAAAAATTCTTCTTCTCATCAAGTTATTTCTATTGGAAGCATTGAGATACCTATTTCGGGAACCAAAATGAAAATCCTCACCAAGATGGGGTATAAAATAGGAGGACTTGGTATTAATGGCCAAGGTATTACGAAGCCACTCAAGGTTGTCAAAAGGCCTTTATTTATAGGATTGGGGTATATTGAAGGAGAATTTCTTGTAGGTTTTAACCTCGTAAAGAAATTACATGCACACGAATTCTAAAACATAGAAAATAAGCAATAGTGAGAGAATAAAACATATACAAATATACCAGATTGATTTTTCATTATGTTCCTTTCAATGTTATAATACATATATATACATTTTGAAGGATCCAATACCATGGACTAAAAATCATCACACCCAAAACCATGTGTGAAAACCATGAAAAAATCATAGGTAGGTCTGCCCACCTAATATAGGGTCCAAAAGAAAAAAATTCCCCGGGACGCTGCCCCAGACCCCGTAGAAGGGGGCTAACCGCCCCCCTACTGTGTAGTCATTGCAACGAAGGTGGGATCCACCACTCCTCTAACCCCCCGGTTAACTAGGGGAGCTAGTCGTAGAAATAATATAACACAACCCAACATTCTCCCACTTGTTGTTTTCTTTCCATAGGAGAGCTTAATCATTTATCTAACCCTGTAATGCCCATTGCTTCTCTACACCAAGAGAACTTCTCAGAGCTCACATATTTTTTCAATGCATCTGCAACATTCTTCAAAGTGTCCACCTTTAACAATAACACATTTTTGTCTTCTATCATATCCCTCACAAAGTGACATTGAACATCAATGTGCTTTGTCTTTGAATGATAAGCAGGGTTCTTTGTTAAGAAAATTGCACTTTGGCTGTCAAATTCTATCCTTACAGCTCCCTATACTAACCCCATACTTGAACACAAATCTCTGCAACCAAACTGATTCCTTGCTTGCATGAGGGGCTTCCATGTATTCTACCTCTGTAGTTGATAGTGCCACTACATATTGTTTCTTACTCATCCAATGGACTACACCTCCAAATAGGTTAAACACATACCAACTTGTAGATCTTCTCTAATCCAGATCTCCGGCCCAATATACATCAACAAAGCCATGAATATCCAAAACTATGACCAATCCTGGTCTTCCTTGTAGCACAAACCATAATCACTAGCGCCACGCAAATACCTAAAAACCCGCTTCACTGTTGTCCAATGCTCCTTCCCTGGTTTTGACATAAACCTTCTCAATACTCCCACTGCATGTGCAGGTCTAGTACAGACCATTGCATACATCAAGCTACCGACTGCACTCGCATATGGAACACGGGACATGTCCTCTTCCTCTTCTTGTGTCTTGGGACACTGTTCAGCAGATAACCTCACACCTACAGGAATAGGAACCTTCACCGGTATACTATCCTGCATATTAAACCTCTACAATATTGTCTCGACATACTTCCTCTGGTTTAACCAGAGCTTCCCCTTTGCCCGATCTCTTTTAATTTCCATGCCCAAAATATAGTTTGCAGCACCGAGATCTTTCATGTCGAATTTGGAGGACAATGGGGTCTTCAAATCCTGGATAATTTCTTTGTCATTTCCAACCAACAACATATCATCCACATACAAGACCAGATAAATAACACGGTCACCAATTAATTAAAAATACACACAATGATCTGCTTTGCTTCTGGTGAAGCCAAGTCCCCGTATAAATGTATCAAATTTCTGATACCACATCCTTGGTGACTGTTTTAACCCATACAGAGACTTCTTTAACTTGCATACTAGTTCTTTCTTACCCTTCACCGCAAAGCCTTCAGGATGCTTCATGTAGATTTCCTCTTCCAAATCTGAAGAAATGTTGTCTTCACATCCATCTATTCTACCTCAAAATCAAAAGCAGCAACAACAGATAAAAGTAATCTAATAGAAGTTACCTTGGCAACAGGAGAAAAAATATCACCAAAAATCAATTCCCGGCACCTGGGAATAACCTTTTGCTACCAACCGAGCTTTGTATTTCTCCACCTTCCCTTCTGCATTTGTCTTCTTCTTGAACACCCATTTGCTGCCAATGGGTTTCCTTCCAGCGACAACTCCACCAGATCCCAAGCCTCATTTTTGTGCAAAGATGCCATTTCATCAACCATGGCCTCTTTCCAGAGTTTTCCATCCTCTGAATCCACTGCTTCCTTCACAGTTCTGGGATCATCATCAGTAACAGACAAAGAAAATTTTTGAACAGAAAGTCGATGGACTATACCTTTCTGGCTGCCTTCTTTCTTGAGTTGACCTTCTCACAACCGGAGTTTGTGGCTCTTCATCTTCTGATTCCTCCTCTGCTACAGAGTCTGATTCTTCCTCCTTTAGTTCAAACTCTATCTTCACAGGTTCCTTTGGTTGTACTTCATGTTTGATAACATCTTTAACCTCTCTAAACACCACATCTCGACTATACACAACCTTCCGTGTGACTGGGTTCCAAAGCTTATAACCCTTTAAACCATCCTTATACCCAATAAAGATGCACTTTCAGATTTACTATCCAACTTTGTTCGTTTCTCCTTTGGAACATGTACATATGCATCACATCCAAATACCCTCAGATGTGAAAGAGAGGGTTTCTTACCAGTCCATACTTCTTGTGGAGTCTTATCCTCCAACGCTGATGAAGGTGACCTGTTGACCAAGTAACATGCAGTATCCACCGCCTCTGCCCAGAATTCCTGTCCTAACCCGGCACCACTGAGCATGCTTCTTGCCCTTTCCATCAACGTCTTGTTCATTCTTTCTGCGACTCCATTTTGCTGAGGTGTATATGGAGTAGTCTTCTGCCGTGCTATACCACACTTCTTACAAAATTCTTCAAATTCCTTGCTGCAGAATTCTCCACCATTATCTGTCCTCAGTACCTTTATCTTCTTCTCTGTCTGATTTTCCACCAGAGCCTTAAATTCTTTAAACCTGTCAAAGACTTCAGATTTCTTCTTAAGGAAATATATCCATGTATTCCTTGAGAAGTCATCTATAAATGATACATAGTACACAGACTTACCCAGTGATGGAACTTTCACAGGTCCAAACACATCACTGTGCACAAGCTCTAATATTTGTTTCGTCCTCTTACCACCAGATGGGAAACTAACCCGATTCTGCTTC